>ML784613.1:355216-395221 GCA_009831015.1 Picea engelmannii
AAAGGAAATACTCCCTATCCCATCCTCCTCTTAGAAACAAGCCTCTACCTCATTGAGAGCATGAATATGACTAGATACCTAATGTATAAGAACACGTTAAACAACATGGGAGACAAGAGGCTTCCTAAAATTGCTTCAAAATCGAGTCATAACCACCATTGACTTAAGCGAGGATGGCATAAAGATGCCCGGTCGTGGCTAAACTATTGGGGAATCATGAAAGACACCATTTTGCAGAATAAAGATACTATTAAAAAAAATGTCAAATCAAAAGTTAAGGATAAAATGTGGTGTGATAAAGAGTTAGAGGAAAAAACAAAATTAAGGCATTATAAGGATGTAATCAACCCTAATCTAGAAGATCAAAATTATCTATCTGTTTTGCCAAGTGTAACGAAAAAAGAAGCATTTCTAAGATAAGAACAAATTCTCATGAGCTCCATAGTGAAACTGGGCGTTGGTCAATTCCTAAAACACCATGGGATGAAAGAGCATGTCACCTTTGTGACATTAAGAAGGTTGAAGATGAAAAACACTTTCTCTTAGATTGTCCAGCCCATACCCATATTATATCTCATTTTCAAAATATTTGTCACACTACCAACCTTCCTAACCTCTTAACTCAACAAAAGTACGATGATCTTGAAAAGCTTCTCTTAATGCATTTCGAGCACAAAAACAAAATTCTAAAGAATTGCAAGTAATCACTTACCCTCTTAAGGTACGATATACCAATTTGGTCTTAGTGGACATTAATCATCATCATCATCATTAATAAAACAATATATTAAAATTTATCTTTCATTAAAATTATTAATATTAAAATAATATAAATATTATTTTATCAATTAAAATATTTATGATGATAATGATGGTTAACCATCCATTAAAATTGGTTTATCCTATAATAAATAATTTTTTAGGCTGGTTATATATATATATATATATATATATATATATTAATGCCTTATGTTACATGAACCATTAAAGGGCACATCATGTAACAATGTAGTGGTTACTAAGGTCTTAATATATTCTAAAATATATCCTCGAATGGGGTGTTAAGTATCCAAGTGATTTAATGAGGGTGGTTGGGAGGATTGAGGCCTTTGGTCGCCACATTCAATGCACCATGGTTGTCACCTTTTGCTTCCTAATGCTCGTCCCTCGTCATTCCTCACACTTTCACTCCAGTGTGTACTTCCTCCCGCTGGTTCTACATGTTAATTCTATTGAAAACTTAATGGAGTTGGTTAGTATGCCTGGTTTGTCAAGTCACAACATGTGTGAGTCTAGCCTCTGGGTTATGTGTTGGGCACTTTCTCTTATGGATCTCCATGGTTCATATGTATTCATTTCATCCTCTCTTAATCCCGGTAGCCACGACCTCCAGATTGGCACTCTCTTTTGGCTTTGTGCGCATTGCTATCAACATCACTTCTTGTCCCTCCCTCTTTTATTTATGTCGCTTCTGTGTGGGCGTTTGAAGAGTGGACCAACCTGGTATCTCCCTCATGGTAGAATGGAACACATGAACAATGTTAGTAGCCCAAATTTTCCTAGTCCTCAAGCTTCCTCCTCTTCCTCTGGTCCACGCAATCTAGGCACTTTGTCTTCCCCATGGGATTTCCCTATGGATTGGTTTGATATTCATTGAATCTCGTTTGGTTTTGCTCCATGTTCAATTTCAAATTCTCCATCCTCTTCCATACCCTATGGCTTCCCCTCTGCTCCTAGGGTGGTTTCTCTTCCTATGTTCCAGAAACATAATTGCAACACCTATGGATATTGTTCGCACCTCTGAGCTTCCATGGAAACTCTACAAAGCCTGGTATTTGACATGCGACAATATGTGGATGACCTATGGTTCATGCTTCATATTGTGTATCATTGAGGGGGGGAGCGGTTGGAGGCCTTGCTATCCACTCTGCTCAGTCACGGGTCTAGCCTAGATGTGACCCTTCATATTCTAGTCCAATAGCATGCAGAAAGGGATGATGCACTAGCGACATCATCTATGGATTCATATTTTCACTTGCAGGACACAGAGAATGGGCCTCCTCTAGGATCATAACTTTTCTTCCAGTCTTAGGTTCTGGATTTTTATTGTATTTTATTTGTACTGATGAACTCTTGTCATATTTGGGCCTTGTGTGGCACTGATTCACATACACAACTAAACTTTGATACTCCTAGGATTTATTTTGGTCACAGTTTTATTCTACTGCAATGACTGAATTAGTTTCCCTTATGGGAAATTCAGACCGGTAACTATCATGCTATGACTATTATAATTGTATATTTTGGCTATGAAAGGTAGTTTATAGAAAACTAACTTACAAAAAAATATATTCTAAAATATATTAAAAAATATATTAATATTTTTTAATATATTATTTTTTAATATATTTTATAATATTAATATTCTTTAATACTTTAATTTTAATGTATTAAAATTAAAATTTTAATGCATACTTCCCCACCTCGTTAACCTGGTTATCCCATTTGGAAGTTCTTGAAGGCCTCTCTCTCATTGTTTCAAAGAAAAGCAACTTGGATTCTTGAAAATGGGAATGAGATCTCCATTTGGAGAGACACCATAATGGGGAATCTCCCCCTTCAAGATGAAGTGGGAATGCAACCTCCAATATCATGGTACTCCACGCATGGAATCAATACTCTATTTGAGCTCTCAAAATGACACTCTTATAGTTCTTGGGATGGTTGGCATCTAGATGATCTTCCCCCTCTATTGGGTATATGTTATATTCTTTGCATGTATGTGTGTGGGCACATTAGGTTCGACAATTGCATCTGACGATCCCTCTGGTAGTGCTCTTTATGTCGTGTGTGTTGGGCGCTTCCTAAGGGGGTCCTAGGTATGCCCCCCCTGGTTATGCACATCCATTTGGAAGTTCTTGAAGGCCTCTCTCTCGTTGTTTCAAAGAAAAGCAACTTGGATTCTTGAAAATGGGCATGAGATCTCCATTTGGAGAGACAACATAATGGGGAATCTTCCCCTTCAAAACGAAGTGGGAATGCAACCTCTAATATCATGGTTCTCCATGCATGGAATCAATACTCTATTTGAGCTCTCAAAATGACACTCTTCTAGTTCTTGGGATGGATGACATCTAGATGATCTCCCCCCTCATCTCTTTCAATTATTCTAGTCTCTTTTCCATTCTCTTAAAGGATGTTCCCCTTCACATCTTTCAATTATATATTCTCGAGGTTGGGGGATAGATTCTTACTCAGTACATGATGGCTATGATGCTCTCCTGGTGAAATCCATTCTTCGCCATAAATAGAGAGTGTGGAAAAGAATCTGGGAAACAAATATCGTCCCCAAGATCAATATGTTTTGCTGGAAGCTTTCCCACTGGAAAATTCTATTAGGGGAGAATTTGCAAAAAAGGGTCTTCAATGGACCCTTTAGATGTGCTCTTTGCTGCTAGGCTAAATAAACTCTTCCTCATCTTTTCCCGAACTGTCCATTTGCCAAATCCATTTGGGTATTCATTTTGCATGGTTTATTTCCCCTTATCCATTGGCTATCCTCCCTTCCCATATTTTCAATAGTTGGAAACAAACATATCAAGGATCTCTGGCTAACAAGACGATATTTAAAGTCCTATTTATGGCAATGCCAAAATTTGCAACATGGAATATTTGGCTAGCTCATAATAGAGATATATTTTTATAAGCCACATCTTCTCTGGATCAAGTGACCAACAAGTGTATGGGATTAATGATCGAGTTCTTCAATTAGAAAAAACCTAAAGTCAAACTTGAAGCATCATTTAACTCCAGAATAAGACACTTGGTTCCAACAATTTCATCAATTTGGAGCAAGCCTATCTCAACACATTCTACAAAGCTCCTCGAGAATTCCTTGGAAAATGCACTTACCAACTCAGGATTTTGAAATCTGGAAGAATAGTTATGAGAAACATATTTTAATCTTTGATGGTGCCTTGAAAGGTAACCCAAGGGTGGCAGGAGTGGGTGGGGTTATCTTCTCCCTAGGAGGACAAATTAGACTCTCATTTTCATGAAGTCTAGGCATAGTAACAAATAATAAAACTAAGGCATACACCAACTTACAAGGACTAAGTCTGGATCAGAGTCAAGGAATTGAAACTCTCTCCATTGTAGGGGATTTGAAGTTCGTCATGAATCACATTAGGAAAATATCTCTCCCCTATGACATGATGCTCAAAAATATTCTTACAAGAATTCTCAAAGAGACAAAATCCTTCCAATCTCTTGGTTTTTACCATGTACTTCAGAATGATAACTCCAATGTTGAATTTCAAGCCAATTTGGCTATTCAGGACCAACTAATAATTCTTAGAATTAATGGCTAGGCCTCCTGCCACTACATACCCTAAATATGGCTTATGAATTTTATGTTTGGTATAGTTGTGGGTCTTTGTTGGGGCTCTGACCCTACTTTTCCATCATTCAAAGGTCACGTATTAATCTCTTTCGCCTCCAACTCATATGTCTTCATGGATATGATGCATGTGATCTCATATTTATGCACATTGTTCTCTAGGCTACAAACATGTATTCATTTCTCCTCCTAAATCCTTTCCTCTGTCCTTTTGGCTCTCCTCTTTAAATCACACATGTTTTATCTCTCGTCAATCATCTCCTATACTTGTATTATGTTTTGACTTTCACTTACCCATATCGATTCAGTACTATCACACACCATGTTAACATCAACATATTTAAGGATTGCATCAAACATTTATGGAAATTATGGCTTCCTTGTCCAACACAAGTCTCTTCATATGAGTGGTATAAAAGTTCATTTCATGGAACTGAAGTTGGAGAAAAATCATACTCAAGGGTAGCGATGTTCCACATGTAGGCAAGTTGGTTTAAATGAAGATAAGAGGTTTGTATGGAGAATGGAATGAGTATGCAAGCCTATGGAACCTATTTTCCCATTCAAGATCCTTGACATTCTCAGTCTTCCAACAAATAATCAGGCTATGTTCATAAAGAAAGCAGTTGTTGCAGAATGGGGAGTTGGAGCTATGGCAGGCAAATTTTCTAGTGTTGAGCACTGGTGACGAGAGCTTCACAATGAGGAGCAGGAGGATTTGGTGGACTTGGTGAATTCTATGCATATTAGACTCAATAATATATCATCCCAAATGAGGACCACTATGTATCTTCTCAAAGATCAGAGGTAAGGGAATCAACAATTGCGTGATGAGGTAGATGCCATCCATTCAAAATTTGAGGAGTTGTATTCTTGACCAGCCTCTCCATGCCCGTCAAGTTCGAACATAGCCATCTCATAAGATTCTTCTTCTACAAACCCTCCTCGGCAGGTCCTTAATTTGAATTCTCCCACATAGTCACCAAAATGGGGGTAGGATAAGCAAGACCCTCCAATTATGTAGCCTTCTTATGTACTACTTTAGCATTTTTATAATAGGTATTTTCTATAGGATTTATAGTAGAAATTATTGTAGCTCTTATCTAGTACAGAGACATTTTGATAGACTGCTTGTAGTTATAACAATGTTACAACCTGATTTTGATAATGATATATAGACTGGTTTTTTCCATTGTAAGACTTCTCTCTGTGAAAGTTATCACAGACATTTTGAATACAAATTTCTCCCAGTTCACTTAAAAAAAAAACAACAATCATTCCTCCTAACCACCCGAGCTAAACCCAATTGACATTTTTTTCCAGGTTATAAAGCTCGGGAAAAACCCCAAAGTACTTCCCCTCATTTTGAGGATGGTACCTATGGTAAACCGTAGAATATTTAGGGCACACAGTCATTAAAAACACTGAGTGTTAGCACTAGAAGTCATCCTCATATTGCATAGAAGGTAAGCCTAGTACCCATTAGTTTATACAGTAAATGTAAATGAGTTTTAGGTGATCAAATGGAGAGGACTCAATGATAATAACATTCTAACTCAGAAATCTAGACTAGCATGCATAAGCAATTGAGGTCTGGAATCAACTTCAGTCAGTAAGTTGGAGTAAGGGTGAATAGAGGGAAGACTTTGGTGAGGAGAGTGTAGAGGTCTATTGTGGACATCAGGCCTTCCATTAGCCTAAGGAGGAAAAACTTAAACACAAGATCCAATTCAAATCTCAAAGAAACTGAAATAATTTATAACAACACTATAATATAACATTCATCATAATACAGTCATAAAAATCCATGTGAATTAGTCAATCATGAAATCTCTCAGTATCAGAGGCAAATAATATGGAGCAAGAAAGCTGACTTAGATTAACCAAGATGTATTAAAGACAAATACATAACCCGAGAACCAGTGTTCTTCATAAAGATATTACAATAGTAGGGAGCCTAGCTCAACCATCTGACCTTTAACAAAATATCAGAACTAACTACTTATACTTAGAACTGCAGCAACCACCAGGAGTGTGATCAAACCATTGCATTCAAAGTTTTTAGTCGACATCTGCTCTGTCAGACTATGTAGGCCTTCTTACGTCAGACGTGAGACAACTCAGTGCGGGCTCTGTGAGAAAATCCGTTCACCAGGGAGCTTTAGACTGAAAAGCGCCCCCCCATGACCCTTCTCTCTACACATTCCATTTATGGGGTGAGACTGTAAATGTGTTGAAATTGCACAGAATAGATCTAGCTAAACAATAATACACACATTTTCAGAGAGAATTGGAGAAAGAAGAGGAAGGAGAGAAAGAATGGAATAATTCTCATTAATCGTTGTGAATAATGAATAATTTACACATGATATACTCTATATAAATCAATGAGTTCGAATTAAGGTGAGCCAATGTGCCATAGTGGTGGTCTAGAGTGATATGGACACACACCAACAGTTATGGGAGTGAACTGCCACCTATTCTAGTCTCTCAGGAAGTTACAAGAGTGAACTGCCACCTATTCTAGTCTCTCAGGCAGTTACGGGAGTGAATTGCCACCTAGTTGAGTTAACTAGTCAACTAGTCTTCTGTTAACTGACTGAATAGAGAGTAGTGAGGAGTTAACTCAGGGAATCAATTTTAATGCACCACTTTGGTGATGATACCAAGGCAAGGTCGAATTATCATGGTGATGATCCCAATGCAACATCTAAACTCAACTCAACTAGTCAAATTGAAGTGTTAACTGAAAGAGAATATTCTCCAGGTGGAATATTCTCCCCTAAAATATAGGAGACTGGATAATGACTAATTATGACTAATAAGCAAGGAATAACCTTAGGAAAAATAAATCCTAGGTGTGTGTGAAGCAGCTCCAACACCCCCCCTGAACGTCACTATGGTGAAAATAAAGATTGGGTCCCAACAACGAGGCCATGTTAGGTACCCAAGTACAAAAGATACACTGAAAATAAAGTGAGGAAAGAGGGAAAACCTCATGGGAACCCCCCCCCTAAAGATACAATGTATGTAAAAATAAGAACTACAGTTTCTAGGCAACTGTGTCCTTCACTCCAAGACGACCTCGCAAAGAATGGAATTTCTGCTTAGTGAAGGTCTTGGTGAAAATGTCTGTCGTATGTTCTGCTGAAGGACATAACTATAAGTCGATGATCCCCTTGTGTACTAAGTACCAGATGTAGTGCATGTGGATCTCTATGTGATTCGTCCACTGACTCCGAACTGGGTCTATGCAGAACATCAGAGTGCTTTGGTCGTCACACCAGATGACGATCGACCGATGAAACTGAATGCCCAACTCAGTGAGAAAATGTTGTAGCCACATAGCCTGAATGGTTATGTCAAATACCCATCTGTACTCTACCTTGACTGAATATAGAGAAATAACAGCTTGCTTCTTTCTCGACCAACATATAGGCCCACGCCACAGTTGGACTTGGACTTGCAATCAATGCTATCGCCAGCCCAGTCAGAATCAGTAAACCCAATGAGATCTAATGTAGAGTCTAATGCATAATGAATCCCAAAGGTGATGGTGCTATGATACCATGTAAATGTGTTGAACCTTCACAAAATAGATCTAGCTAAACAATAATATAGACATTTGCAGAGAGAATTGGAGAAAGAAGAAGGAGAGAAAGAATGAAAGAATTCTCATTAACTGTTGTGAATAATGAATAATTTACACATGATATACTTTGTACAACTCAATGAGTTCAAATTGATGTGAACCAATGTGCCATAGTGGTAGTCTAGAGTGATCTAGACACACACCAATAGTTATGAGAGTGAACTGTCACGTATTCTAGTCTCTTAGGCAGTTACGAGAGTGAATTTCCACCTAGTTGAGTTAACTAGTCAACTAGTCTTCAATTAACTGATTGAACAAAGAGTAGTGAGGAGTTAAATCGGGGAATCAAGGCTAATGCGCCACTTTGGTGATGATACCAATACAAGGTCTAATTAGCATGGTGATGATCCCAATTTTGCATGGTGATGATCCTAATGCAACATCTAAACTCAACTCAACTAGTCAAACTGAAGTGTCAATTGAAAGAGAATATTCTCCAGGTGGAATATTCTCCCCTAAAATATAGGAGACTGGATAATGAGTAATTATGAATAATAAACAAGGAATAACCTTAGGAAAAAGAAATCCTAGGTGTGTGTGAAGTAACTCCAACAAAGACGAAGTCTCAACCCCTGCCCCCATTTCCATTAACTACCTTCATCGGGATCAGGACGAGGCTTGACACCCATGAATGTTCCAGGTGGTTCCCATGACTTCTTTGAGTCAATATCGATGCCTAGAGGCCAAGCATATCTTCTTCTGTGACCAAATACATGCACTTTCATCCTTTGGCACAACTCCTCTCCATCGCTCCATCTTCAATGTGACCTAGGGCCATGACCCTACGCAATTGTGCGATTGCGGGCGCTACCAAGGGTGGTTTGAAAGATAACCACTTTTGTCCCTGCAATTAACCATGAACAACAACACATCCCTTTCTAAAAACCATAGTTCCAATTGCAGCCCGCCCCAAATATTTTAAAACGTGCGCACCTTCCAACCCCGCAATGGAGCGCGACCATTGATCTTGTGATCTGAGATGAGGATTCCTGATCAACGACCCAACTCTGGTGCCTTTTAGATTGACGAATTAGATCTTCCCCTTCAAAACAATGACCTAGATTTTCTTCGCGGATCGACCTTCAGAAATTTCAATTCTCAAAATCCATTTGTCTTCTGCTGCTTTTATCTGGAGCGAAGGATCTAGTGACGCGTGGATCCTACTAATCGACAACTCAGATTCTCTTCGGGTGCTTCAGGACTTCAGGTGCTTCGGGACTTTGGGCACTTCGGGCTTCGACCGTTTGGGACTTTGCAATGTTTCTCATTTTAAAACTCCCGAAGTAAAACTCTCGGAGTGACAGATATGATGACGCATGGCTCTTACCAATCAACGACTCAGATCTATTTCGGGCCTTCGGGACTTCGGGCCTTCGACCACTTCGACAACTTTGACAAATGCTTTGATAGCTTTGATTCTTCGGGTCTTTGAGACTTCTAAGCATTTCTCATTTCAAATCTCTCGAAGCTCATTTACCCGAAGGCTTGGATCGACTGCCACCTGACCCCATTAAGATCAATGGTTCATACTCACTTCGGGGCCTTTTTCTATGGCGTTATACTTCATGCAAGTTGGCACTCCCGAATGCCCGTGAGTCGTTGATCTAGACTATTCTAAGAATATTCATCGTTGAAAGGTTAAAACTGCCTTCTACATATGCTTCAATCCCAAAACGGACTGCTACGAAAGCTGCGCTTTGTGTTCATGGCTGCGACCTGCACGATCAATGATTTGGATGACTAACTGTGAGCTGAGAAAATAGGGAGACCAGTGACTGAAACACAGGATGAGAGTGCTGGCCCTTGGAGAAAATAGAGGGGATTGGGGACAATATTTCACTCGGGTAAGATATTTAAGGAAAACGGGCACACAAACGAACAAGGGAAAACAAATAATGATTTACAAGCCTAAGGGGAAAAAAATTAAGATTTCGTCTACGAAAAGGATAGAGATGGGGAAATACTACAGACTCGGGTATATCGACACACACCTATGACCCTGTAAAACCCTATGTGATAACATTTGGCTCCACAGGGGATGACATGCTCCCTGTGAGCTACTAAGAATGCTCAGTTCTAGTGCCTTAGTTGTTGGGATATGGAGTCTAGCTCAAAACTTCCACTGAAGAAAACAAGGAGATATGTACACTACTCTACTAAAAATGAAAACACACACATGGGCTCCAGAAGGAGCTTATTTATGTACACTCCTAGACTAACCAATTTTTACAGAGTGCTAGGTGAAAGTGGACTTCAACTAGAGCCAGTCAAGTAACCTCCTAACTGAAAACTTATTTACTCTGTCACTGATCAAATAAAGATAAAGAAACTGTGATAGAAAAATGATTACATTTTTCATCTCTCCTCCTAGTTCTGAAGGCAAGATAAATTTTGGACGGGAAAAAAAGCAACTCCATGTACTCCTCTACAGGGTCATAAAACAGGGGACGAAACTTACTGGGTTGGTAATAGAAAACATTCTCTGTCTTACAGCTGCTCACGTCCAGCTGAATGTCTGTGGCAAGCACATGTGAGTGAAAGGCTGATGCAATAAATCTCTTCATGTTTATCAATGAATGGTTGCTTCTCCCTAACATGCTGCTCAATATCTTTTGCGGGCCTAGGATGGCTGATTTCCACCCAATGCTTTTCCTTACTGAATAAAGGAAAAGACTCTATAGTATGGTCTTGGAAATAATTCATATCCACATCGGAATCCAATTCATAGCTGTCATACACAGGCTGGATGCTCCCCAAGTCAACAAAGTGTAAGGTAGGGATCTACTCTTCTTCATCTTATTACTCATCAAATATGGGTGAGCGCATAGCTCTTTTATATTGCAAATAAAAATGAGGGACCTCTTGATTCTTCTCTTCAATCCTAGGTGAAAATACATCATGGGAAACCTCTTGAAGGAAAAGAGAAGAATCCTCCTCCACAACTATCTCTTCTTTTACAACTGAAACATCAGGGGAAGAATATGATACATCTATGGCTATGAAATCATCAACATTGTCAACACTCATATCTGGAAGGATTTCTTCTTGGGAAATAGAAAGAGAAAATCTTTCATCCACATTTGCAAAATACTCGCTTCTATCCTCACTTTCTCTTTCAATCAGATCTTCACTAGACTCATTACATGAGGAAGAATCTATCATCTGTTGGATGTGGAATGCAAACTTCTTACAATAGTCATCCAAAATAAGATGAGACAGGTAAATATTCTTGTAATATGAATTAAAATCATCTTGAAAATACTTCAAAGAATGGATACTAGCAGCAGGGAGAGATTGACACCATTCATGAGCATCTTCCTCTAAATAAAATTTCAACATCTTGATCAAGACATCCTCGTGAAATAAGCCATGTTCAAGCATGCATATATGAAATTTTAATAAGTGATCACCGATATGGCCATGGTTTCTTCCTCTGAATCTCAAAAGATAATAATCCCATTCATTTATAGCCGACACTGGATGTGGATAACCAACGATGGATGAGAAATTGAAGGGGGGAAATCTCTTGGCCATGATAGCCTCCATAGTCTTTTGATTTGTCTCCCTTCAGTGGAGTCACCAATAGATTCTGCATAGTGGATTCACCATGGTGAAAGATAATCAATCAGAATTATGTGTCCAACTTTAGTTCACCATCTAAAACTAGCTCTCTGAAATGTTGTTATTCCCAGGGAGCTTTTCAATCTGGGATAATAACAAAAATCCTTCTTGAGAAAGTTTTCCTTTCTTAATAATCCTCTCTGTGTCAGCTTCAGGTGTATCCAGAGGCAGTTGTGGAGCAGACCTTGTGTGTCTACCCTTTGGAGCCACAACTGAAATAGTGGAGTTGAAACAATGGAGTCGCTAGGTGCAAGATGCAATCTTCAATGGTATTGATATTTGATGCACCTTCAGAATCATAGCTTCTTTGTTGTTCTTACCCAGGGAAATGTCTTCAATTCGTCCCTGGAAACGACGCCATAAATGTTAGCACTAGAAGTCACCCTCAGATTGCATAGAAGGTAAGCCCAGTACCCATCATTTTATACAGTAAATGTAAATGAGTTTTAGGTGATCAAATGAAGAGGACTCAATGATAATAACATTCTAACTCAGAAATATGGACTAGCATGCATAAGAAATTGAGTCTGGAATCAACTTCAGTCAGTAAGTTGGAGAAAGGGTGAATAGAGGGAAGACTTTAGTGAGGAGAGTGTAGAGTTCTGTTACGGACATCAGGTCTTCCAACAACCTAAGGAGGAAAAAATTAAACGCAATATCCTCTTGAATTCAAATCTCAAAGAAACTGAAAGAAATTATAACAACACTATAATATAGCATTCATCATAATATAGTCATAACAATCCATGTGAATCAGTCAATCATGAAATCTCTTAGTATCAAAGAAAAATAATATGGATACGGAAAGATGGCTTAGATTAACCAAGATGTCTCAAAGACAAATACATAACCAGAGAACTAGTGTTCTTCATAAAAATATTACAATAGCAGGGAGCCTAGCTCAACCATTCGACCTTTAAAAAAATATTAGAACTAACTACTTATACCTAGAACTGCTGCAACCACCAGGAGTGTGATCGAACCATTGCATTCAAAGTTTTCAATCGACGCCTGCTCTGTCAGACTGTGCATGCCTTCTTACATCAGATGCGAGCCAGGCTTAGTGTGGGCTTTGCAAGAAAATCCATCCACTAGGAAGCTTCGGATTGACAATCATCCCCCACAAACCTTCTCTCCATGCATTCCATTTATGGGGTGATATGAGGTTTCAACCATCGCCCCCATTTCCATTAAATACCTTCATCGATATTAGGATGAGGCCTGACACCCATGAATGTTCCAGGTGGTGCCCATGACTTCTTCAAGTCAATCCCGATGCCTCGAGGCCAAGCAGATCTTCTTTTGTGAACAAATACGAGCGCTTTCGGCCTTTGGCATAGCTCCTCTCCATCGATCCATCTTCAATGTGACCTAGGGCCATGACCCTATGCAATTGCATGATTGAGAGCGCTACCAAGGGTGGTCTCAATGAAAACTACTTTTGTCCCCACAATTCACCATGAACCGCTATGCGTCCCTTTCTAAAAACTATAGTTTCGATTGCAGCCCACCCTTGATATTTTAAAATGTGTGCACCTTCCAACCCCACAATGGAGCGTGACCATTGATCTTGTGATCTGAGATGAGGATTCCTGATCAACGACCCAACTCTAGCACCTTTTAGATTGACGGATAAGATCTTCCCCTTCAAAAGAACAACCCAGCTCTAGCACCTTTTAGATTGACGGATTAGATCTTCCCCTTCAAAACAATGACCGAGATTTTCTTCGCGGATCGACCTTCGAGAATTTCAATTCTCAAACTCTATTTTTCTTCTGCTGATTTTATCCGGAGTGAAGGATCTGGTGATGCATGGCTCCTACTGATCGACGACTCAGATTCTCTTCGAGCGCTTCAGGACTTCGAGCACTTCAGGCTTTGGCCCTTCGGGACTTTGCAATGTTTCTCATTTTAAAAATCTCGAAGTAAAACTCATGGAGTGACAGATTTGATGACGCATGGTTCTTGCTGATCAACGACTCAGATCTATTTCGGGCCTTCAGCCACTTCGACAAATTCGATGCTTTGGCAGCTTCAAGTCTTCGGGTCTTCAAGACTTCTAAGCATTTCTCATTTCAAATCTCCCTAAGATCATTTACCCAAAGTCTTGGATCGACTGCCCCCTGACCCCTTTAAGATCAACGACTCATACTCACTTCAGGGCCTTTTGCTCTAGCGCTATACTTCGCACAAGTTGGCACTCCTGAATGCCTGTGAGCTGTTGATCTGGAATATTCTAGGAATCTTCTCCGTTGAAAGATTAAAATTACCTTATGCTTATGCTTCAATCCTGAAACAAACTGCTAAGAACGTTGCACTTTGTGTTCATGGCTACGACCTGCATGATCAAGGATTTGGATGACTAGTTGTGAGATGAGAAAACAGGGAGACCAGTGACTGAAACACAGGATGCAAGTGCTCGCCCTTGGAGAAAACAGAGGGTCTTGGGGCCAATATTTCACTCGGGTAAGATATTTAAGGAAAACCAGGGTGCACAAATGAACAAGGGCAAACGGAGAATGATTTACAAGTTGAAGGGGAAAAAACTTGAGATTTGGTTTGTGAAAAGGATAGAGACAGGGCAAGACTACAGACTCAGGTATATAGACACGCACCTATGGCCCTTGAAAACCCTATGTGATAACATTTGGATCCACAGGGGATGGCATGCTCCCTGTGAGCTTTCAAGAATGCACAGTTCTAGAGCCTTAGCTATTGGGCTATGGAGTCTAGCTCAAAACTTCCGTTGAATAAAATGGGGAAATATGTACACTACTCTACTAAAAATGAAAACAAACACATGGGCTCTATAAGGAGCTTATTTATGTACACTCCTAGACTAACCGATTTTTACAAAGTGCTAGGTGAAAGTGGACTTCCACCAGAGCCAGTCAAGTAACCTCCTAACTGAAAACTTATTTACTCTGTCACTGCTCAAATAAAGATAATGAAACTATGACAGCAAAACGATTATGTTTTTCATATCTCCTCCTAGTTCTGAAGGAAAGATAAAGTTTTGAGGCTTTAATACCTAGAAAAAAATTAACTCCATGTACTCACCTACGGGGTCATAAAATAGGGGACGGAACTTACTGGGCTGGTAACAAAAAACATGTCCTGTCTTAAAACTGCTCACATCCAGTAGAATGTCTGTGGCAAGCACAGGTGAGTGAAAGGTTGATGCAGGCTGCTTATCCACTTCCTCTTTGTCTGCTCTGATAACGCCAGCCAACTGAAGGAAAGAAATCTCTTCATGTATATCAATGAATGGGTGCTTCTCCCTAACATTCTTCTGAATATCTTCTGCGGGCCCAGGATGGCTGATTTCCACCCAATTCTTTTCCTTATGGAATAAAGTAAAAGGATCTATAGTATGGTCTTGGAAATCCTTCATATCCACATCAGAATCCGATTCATAACTGTCATACATAGGCTGGCTGATCCCCAAGTCAACAAAATGTAAGGTAGGGATCTGCTCTTCTTCATCTGAGTACTCATCAAATATGGGTGAGCGCATAACTCTTTTATCTTGCAAAGAAAAATGAGCGATCTCTTGATTCTTCTCTTCAATCCTAGGTGAAAATACATCATGGGAAACCTCTTGAAGGAAAAGAGAAGAATCCTCCTCCACAACTGTCTCTTCTTTTACAACTAAGACAATAGGTGCATTAGGGGAAGAATATGATACATCTATGCCTATGCAATTATCAACACTAACAACACTCATATCTGGAAGGCCTTCTTCTCAGGAAATAGAAAAAGAAAAACTTTCATCCACATTTGAAAAATACTCGCTTCTATCCTCACTTTCTCTTTCAATCAAATCTTTACCAGACTCATTACATGAGTAACACTCTATCATATGTTGGATGTGGAATGAAAACTTCTTACAACAATCATCCAAAATAAGATGAGACAGGTAAATCTTCTCGTAATATGAATTAAAATCATCGTGAAAATCCTTCAAAGAATGGATACTAGCAGCAGGGAGAGATTGACACCATTCACAAGCATCTTCCTCTAAAGAAAATTTGAACATCTTGATCAAGACATCCTCATGAAAGAAGCCATGTTCAAGCATGCATATATGAAATTTTAATGAGTGCTCACCGGGATGGTCATGCTTGCTTCCTCTGAATCTTGGAAGATAATCATCCCATTCATTTATAGCCGACACTGGATGTGGATAACTAGCGATGGCTGAGAAATTGAAGTGGGAAAATCTCTTGGCCAAGATAGCTATGAGTGACAACCATCCATGGAGGTGAAGGCAGGCACAGATAGGAGGATTCTCGTCATGAATCCTTTCCACCAAATTCTTGTTCTTTGTCTAGGTTGAGATATTATTCATCTCCAAGGAATTCACACTCTTGATGTTGAAGAAGAAGGAGGTGGCAAAGATTCTATATCATACAATAGAAATTCATGGATTCTTATTAGATAATATAAATTCATGCATTCTTCTAAGGAAACTCATAAATGTGGGGCGATATTGTGTCAATTTTGGGCGTTGTTACTGGTAACAAGCCTTTGCTTCTTGGGTTGGCTTTGAATTCTACTATTTACAAGAAAATACATTGTAAAGTTCCGTGGAAGGATTACGCAGCTGTGAGATTCTTTCATTTTTAAAGAATTCTTGAAATCAGGAAATCCGCATGTTATAAAAGTAGCATTCAATTTCTAACAAATTATTTATTTCTTTATCTATATTTCATTACTTTTGCATTCATTTCATTCATTTTTTCTTAAGTGATGACTATTTATTTATATATTTTTAATTCTTTTAAATATCCTTACTTAATCCTTCTTCACTATACTTTGATATCTTATACCTTATTCACTACAGTTTGCACTTTGCATTATGTGATTTAAATAATCATGTTTTTTTTTTAATATTATAATAATAAAGTTATAATATAATTGTTCACTAAAATACATTTTTTTCCTTAGAAAAAAAACATTTATATTATCTTTAGAGGAATATACATGCTACAATCCAAACTTATGGCCTTGTTCAGGTCCGCTATGAAATCTGTTAAAAAAGACAAAAAGCATTTCTTACAATACTCTCCTCATTCCTTTTCGGCCTCTCTCCTATCTTAACAACTTGATTGTTCAAAATTACAAAAACATACACATATAGTTAATGAGTTGCAGACACGATAGTTCCTCATAAGTGGAATTCCATTGCTTCTGTCTCTATGACATCAATATATTCATAGATTCTGAAAGCTCCAACTGGACGATGAAGAGCCTCTTTTGATAGCTTTTCCTCCTTAACATTTAGCTCTCAAGGGATGTGGTGGAAAGACAACCACTAAAAATAATGGAAGGATAATTTGATATCTCTCATGATAGGGGATAATATGATGTCCCTAGTTGCATTTTTCTACCTAGCCCAATCTATGACCAATTTTGAGTCACCCAATACCTTGATTTTCCTTACGTCCTTTGTTGTAAATGTCTCTAATAACATCCAGAGTGCAATGAATTCTACTTTGTAGTTTGAGTCTATTCCTGAAGCATATCTAATGAACATGTAATGGTTGTGGTTGATGAACATCACTACTTCCACACCACACATTGGTGGGTGCCCTTGACTTTCCCCGTCATAATAGGCCCACAGTATTTCATAGTCTATTGAAGGCATAATTGGATTACGTGGGTTTTTTCCTCTATCGTCTTCCTTAAACTTGGCATCCCGATTAAGATTAATAGTCATTGTTACTTCTAGAGACACAAACTTATCCTTAAAAGTAACACTGTTGCGAGCCCACCAAATATTGGAAATCAACATACATGGTAGAACTATATAAAGCTTGATTGATCTGTCCTAGATCCACCCCTTAAAACATTCATCTAGATTATCCTTGTTCCAAGTGGTCTTGGAGTTCAATTTTTCGTTGATCAACTTCATCACCTAAGGTGTGTAGGGACAAAAAATAAAGATGTGAGATATCAATTCATGAGTTTTCTTTGTAAATAATACAACAGTTGGGCCCACACCATCCTCTTTGAATCCATTGTCCTAAGAGAAAAGTTTGTTGTTCAAAGCCAACCAAAAAGTGATTTTTCATCTAGTGGGAGATTTTAGTTTCCATAGCAATCCCCATCACTATTTTAGGGACCTTTGATTCTTTCTTCTTTCCATACTTTGTAGCCTAGCTTCGCAGTGAAGGATCATCCCCTCGAGTTCTTAGACCAACAAAGTGAGTCTTTAGAACCATTGTCCAAATTTACAATTTTTTTGTAGAGGAGTCCAATATAGGTCCTCCATTCCTTGGCTAAACAACCCGATAGCCCCAAGGAATCTGCATCATGCCAATCGATACGACCCCTTGGCTACGGGTTTCCCACCCTAGCTTTTCTTAGACTGAAAACGTTTTGGTTTCTTAGCCTCTATATTAATGGTTCAGAGAGATTATAGCTTTGTCTTGAACCTAGCCATGGATCTTCCCCCCAGGGAAATGTTTCTACCATTCCCGACCTTCCAAACAATCCAACCAACCAACATAGGGAACACCTCTACCAAATCCTTCCACACAATGGAACCTTTCTATGATTTGGAGGGGACTCAAAACCAATATTCTATTGACATATTAGGGAAATATTTAGATTTCATTACCCATGCCCATAGAGAATTTCCATGCGTAAACCTCCACAGATTCCTTCCAGTCAGGGTATGGGCAAAGGAATGAATCTCCTTTAATCCCCATCCACCTATATCTTTAGGAAGAACAATAGAGGACCATTTATCTAGGTGGATTCCTTCCTTTGACTTTTGACTTACCCAAATATATTGAAAACTTAGTTTGTGGATCCTCGTGAGGACTCCTTTCGTAATTTTCGTGATGGAATTCCAGTAGACTGGAATAATTTCCAGGACTACCTTTAGGAGAACGTGTCTTCTTCCTCTGGATAAGAGCCTGTTAACCTAGATTGAGACCCTTGCTTAAATTTTTCTAATAAGCCATCTCTAATCTTCCTTTTTCTAGGCTTGAGGAGAAATCCTAGATACTTGAAACCCTCATCTAGGGTTTTTTTGGGGGTAGGAACAATATTTGAAAGAGATTCAATTTCCTCATCTGAACAGTGGTGGAAGATAAAACAATATTTTTCCATATTGATAACCATACTTGTTGTAGAACAATACAGGTCTAGGATATTTTTTAGTGTTGAAAGATCTCTTTGAATTCCTTCAACACCAAAAAATATATCATCTACAAACAATAGATGGGAGAGAATTTCTCTCTCAGTTACACTGACTCCTATCAACACTCCATTGTCTCTAGCTTCCTTAAACATTATTCTTAAATCTTCTACAATTATTAGGAAGAGGAAACGGGAGAGGTGACACCCATGTCTTAGACCTCTCACGACTTTGAAAAAACATGATGGGGATCCATTGCTTAGAACTATGAATGAGGAACTTTGCAAGCACCCCATGATACAATTTACTGATTGTAAATTCGTCCCCATATACAGAAGAACCAATTGTAGAAATGTCCAATTCACTCTATCATAAGCTTTAGATAGGTCCAATTTCAAGATTGTTGATTTTAGGTTCTTCTTTTTTACCGAATGAAAGACCTCTTGGGTGATCACAACAACATAGTGAATTTTCCCGTGCTGGAGGAACCCAAACTGTTCCTCACTTATAATATCACTCAAAAGTGAATTCAGGCATCTCCTTAGGACCTTGGAAATTATCTTATAGATCACATTACAACAATACATGGGTTTAAAATCCTCAAAATAATCCCCATCCTACTTTTTGGGGATTAAACAAAGAAAGGTAGAGTTGAAGGAGCCAAGGAAATTATCATTTCTTTAGGATTCTCTTATTGTCAGAATGATATCATCCTTTACCAGGTCATAGAAGGAATTAAAAAAAATTGACTGTAAAACTGTCTGGGCTTGGACTCTTCCCATTTTGCATAGAAGAGAGGGAATATTGGAGTTCATCCTACATTACTTCCTCCTCTAGAGATTGATTCATCTTGTCAGAGAAAACCGAAGGGAATTTTGAAACAAATCCCATGATTTCCTAAATGGGACAACCTTTAGGGGATTGAAAAGTTTCTCAAAATATATGGCTTCTACCTCGGCCTTCCCCTGAAAGGAACTTAAAATTATTCCTTCATCATATTTGATATCCCAAATTTAATTTGTGTTCCTCCTATAGTTGGCGAACTGGTGGAAGTACTTTGTGTTGTTATCCCCTACTTCTAACCAAAGTGCCCTACTTTTGAGACATCAGATTTTGTCCTCTTTCTCCAACCATTCATGTATGAGGGATTCTAATTATTTTAGTTCATTCGACTAGATCAGTTTGAGGGTACCTTCATCAATTAGTTTGAAAAGTGTGGATAATTTTTCTTCTATTTTTCTTATTTTTCTTTGTCTTATGGCCTTCCACGATGGAAACCATTTTTTTATGGACTTTTTTATTGTGTAAAGATTTTATGCAAAGTGGATCATCAGAGGGAAAGGATCCAATGGAATTAACTTCTTCCACTCAGTGAAAACCATGTTTTTGAATTCCTCCTACTCTAACCATACTTGGCTTATCTTCAATGGAGCAAGGGTTGCTTCCCTTCTAGTTTTCCATGGAAGGAGAATAAGTCAGTGGTATGAGATTCCTCCATTTACAAACAAGGATTTAAGGAAGATACCTATCTTCATTAACGCCTTTGAAACAAAAAATATGTACAACCTTTTTGAAACTTCCTCGTTTCCTATTCTAAAATTGCACCAAGTCATAGATAACTTGATCCTTTCTATGCCCACCAAGTGAAGCTCCTCTAACAGAGAGTGAAAAAATCCTCCTTTAGAGGTTCACCCCATAATTCTTGAAGAGAGAGGGAAAATTTCAAATCTCCCTCAACCATTGCAAGAGGATCATTAAAAGCACTTGCATATTTTAATTATTCCTAATAGGGAACCCTGTCATTATATGTACCATAGATATTTACCACCGAAAATGAAAAATCATTGTCGTGATATCTTAAATTAACCAATATCGTTGACCAAAAGGAAGACAAGGATAGGGATTTGAAGTCAGGACTCCAGAAATTTAGTAAACCGCTTAATATTCCATCAACATCTACTGTAAAAAAGGATGACTTCATTAGCCAGGGTGTAAAAATATCCTTGGCCTTCTCTCTAGAACACATCGTCTCCTGAATCAATATTACATCCATTTGAGGCTTAGGAGAAGCCTCTTGAGGGATAGATTTTTATGGGGGGACCAAAATCCTATTGCGTTGAATGAGAGAATGATCATCAGGATGGGGGTTTCAGGTCACTCCCCACTCTAAGGGCCCTGAAAATTGACACTTTTTTTCATTTTTTAATCTCTGCAATGGCCTTTTCCTGGGTCTTGAGAAGGTGGGATTTCCTTCCCACCAGCTTGGATTGTGGGGGGTCTAAGGCCGACCCTCCTTTGGAGAAAATATCTCCCTTATTCCTTCCTTAGATCTCATTTCATATATTTTTTCAGGGGAGGATGTCTGAGTTGAATGAGAAATGAGAGAGGCCTCCTCAGAAGGAGGGGAAAGAGAAAATCATTTAGGCCTTCTATTCAAATCATCCAGGGAAGGGGGAAGGGGAAGGAGAGAGGGGAGCCTCTCTTTCATGGGAGAAAGAAGAGGAGGAGGGGGTGAGGGAGGGGGGGGATAAAGATATACTTGGGCTTAAAAGTAGGGCCAACACCCTCAGTGTTGTTTGGGGAAACCAATGACTCGGGGGGAAGCAAGACAAAGACCTCTTTGATGGGGTTTGAATCCTTCAAAGGGGATTTGTGGGAACACTGACTAGGAAAAGGGGAAGGCACTCTAACAGGGGAAACACCATTACCATATTTAAAAGGATCTAAAGAGGGATCAGGGAGAGAGGGTTACGGGAAGTTACTTGAAGGAGAGAATGGATGAGATGCCTTCTCGATGGATTTCTCCTAGATTTCCACTCTTCTGTCTTTGGTTACAACCTCCATCCTTGTTTCTTCCATAGAGACCTTTTCCGAGATAAATTTTGGCCCATAGTCGATTTTGAATTCCATACCTTGGAATTTTTTTGAAACAGAGGTGTGACTCACTCACATTGAGAGTGGATGTGACCTTCTCACATTGAGAGTTAATGTGACCAATTTCATGGCATCCATAACAGTGAAAGGAAAAACTTCCAATAGTCAACTCATTGATTCCAGATCCTTTCTCTGTGAATAATGTCCACATTCCCAGCTATACCTTCTCTCACATCAACCTCAATCTAGATCCATGCATAATGACGATCTTGCTTAGAATCCTAGTTGGGTTCTAGCCCCACAAAGGAACTAAGCTTATTCCCTATGGATTCCAATTCCTCCCTAGACCAAAAAATCAATGAAATACCTAACAAGATGGCTCATGCCTACATCAAGGCCACATGTTCTCTTACTAGGTTAAAATCTATAGTCTATGGCTTAAGTATTAATCCAGAGGGACCCCAAGTGCATTCCTTTCTTAATAAGGCATTGCAATCCTCCCGAGCTCATAACATAAAATAGTTCCATCCTTTGGCCAAAGTATGTGACTATGGGGTATATTTGAGCACTAGCTTCCAATGGAGGTCCATCCATCTATCCAATGCATCTTCCCCGGTCTTTTTTCCACTGAAACGTACAACTATGGTTTTTCCTGAGTATCGGGTAACCTCTACCACCGAAATATCTCTACTAACAACCATTTGGATGGTTCCCTTATTTTCACGTATGAAATTGAGATGCTTTCTAGGGTAAGCCACCCCAATGCTCGGATATGTAATCAAAACCTTATCTTTCTTTAGATACTCAAAGATTCCTTTCTCCTTTTTTTTCCAAATCCGAGAGCGATTGTGGATCTTCACCTTTGCATGCAAATGAGGGATTATCACTCTAGGGTTCTCCTCGATCTTGTTGTAGTGTATTGAATAAACAAACTGTATCATCATTTCCACCACCTTGTCCATTAAAATTGCAATCTTTGTCTCGCTCAATTTTCTTACTCTCATGAATGACAAGGCCTTCTCTTATTTCAGCAGAAGTTTCTAGATACAAAAGGGGGGCTGAACTGAGCTTGTTCCTATTTTCAAGAAATTATCCGTACATGCAGAATTCCATGTCTGAATCCGAGATGAGGTCATAATCGACCTTGTATTCATACCCAAAATCCTTCCATCCAGATATTGTACCCTTAACTACATAGGGATCCTGCAAGGTGTTGTGTTAGTGCTCAAAATCTCAAACTATGGGAAGGAGGATGAAACTGACTAAGGTTTTGGGGACCGAAAAAACCTTGTTGGAAAAGGGCCTACGACCCTTGCTCCTGGTCATAAGGAGAAGACATCCTTGGACCGAAACCTACTGCATAGATTCCCCCTCACTAAAATACATTTTATTTTTAGAAAAAATCATTAATTTTTATCATTCAACAATTATAATATATTCAATTTATTTCACCAAATTTAAATTATTAAATAATAATAATAATAATAATTTTGATATATACAATTTACTTTAAAAAGTTGTAGAATATTTTTACTCTATCGACAATTTTATGAATCTTCTATCAAAAAGTAAATATTTTGAGGTTTATGAGCCGGGGGAAGTTATTTGTAGTGATGATGGATCTCGATGATGATACAAAACATTGACAATTGATAATGATGACTATGGTTCTTCTGAGCAATTCTAATAAGTAATATTTCGTTGATGCTCTAAGTATGCTAAGTATTAAATTTAGTTAATGAATGAAAAAAGAGTATGTACTTGAAATTCATCTTATATGTTTAGCTGATTTGACATACGTTGAAGATGAAATTGTTAAGGGTTTAACATTGATATAAATACAATAGGCTTAGGTTTACTATTGTGATTATTGTTGGCATAAAGTGATTTTTCAATCTGGTTTATGCATGATAAGTTTTCCCTAAAGGGTTGAAACTCATGATATAAGTTTTGGTATATTTTCTTGAATTTTAGAGTAGATTAGTATTGATCAAATGTGAAATATTATTTATTTCTTTATTATATTTCAAATCAACCCTTAGGTTGAAAATTCATAAGGACTAGATATGAAAAATCTCTAGGAAATATATAGGTGAATTTTCTGAAGTTGCATTAATTTCCATATAACTGAAAATTTCTACATACCTTTGTGGGCATATTATATTAGTAATGTTATTTTATTTATGTCGGCTTTAGGCCAATAGTTGTAATTATACCTCCTAGTCTCCTATATATGCCAAGGAGACATTTTCATTTTGAATCATCTTGTACTTGAACATTTAAGTGGGGTAAAAGGAGGTTGCCCCCTCTAAGAGGTTTATTATCTGAAGTTATCTCTTTTTCAAGGTGTTGAGTACTTTTTCTAAGGTTTTTCTATGCTATATTGATATTTGGTTCTTAACATATGGTATCAGAGCTCAAGGTCGTGGAGTTTCGCTGCTACATCTGAGACACCTTGGAATTTTCATTATAACTTTTTTTATACAAYGTTTTAGAAGGAACGGCTTGGATGATATTTAGTAGATGGATCAAGGTACGTTGGGTTCAAAATTCAGCTCCTGAGGCCTTATACTTTCGGAGATACATCCTGTACAAGATAGGGTTATGGAATCATCCTGAACTGAGTCATTGYGGAATTTTCGCTATAATTTTTTTTCTGTATCCTCATTGTGTAATTTTAATTTTGATATAATAATAATAATAGTAATCTATTTTTAAGGTCATGGCCAAGCCAACACACTAAATTGGTGTATGAGACCCCCTTGTTTGTGGGACAAGGGACCCCCCTCCGCCCAACGATTTGACTGGTAAAGTCTACGAAGGTATACATACCCTACCCCTTTACATAATAAAAATTTGACAAAAAATCATTCATGATGGCTTCAAGGTATATTTTTGTCTTTTATTCTAATGAGTGATTGTAAAATATTTGCAAATGTCACCTAATGTTTTGGATTTGGACCCATTTTAGTGGAATCATCCAAGTAAATTTCATTTCTCTACTAAGAGCATCAACTAGAGTGTTTTCACTCATTCAACTATTAAAATAGATAAGACAAAAAGTAGATTGAACAAAACCCCTAATTGATCAAATCGACGTATAATATAAGCATTGGTATATAAAACTATTACAAATCATATTCAAACAAAATTATTATATAAGGAGTGTAAATTGTAAAACATAATTATTTCTTTCCTTAATTCTATTCAAAATTTAATTGATCAAAAACTTCTTCCCCACAATTATTATCTTTATTGCACAAAACACAAATTTATTTCCATCATGCCCATGTTTCAACAAATTTTTCCTCACTCCATGCAACTGGCTTAGATGGACTTCCATTTTCCCTTTGCATACTTGAAGTCCTTTTTTGTTCATTCCAGAGCCAAAAATGCATATTTTTCCACATATACACACTCTATCAATTATAAAACAAGTGTATATGCATGTTTCTCCACTACAACCTGCGTACATTAGGTTTGGTGCTAAAAATTAAAATTATGTCGGGTTTCCATGCCATGTCATGAGATCCATGATCCTTGGCCTTCCATATACTGGAAACACTCTGAATTGACCCTTCAGTTCCATTTGAAAGCTATAAATTGAGCCATATCCAAGCCTTGAGGGATTGAACAACTCAACTTTGAGAGTAAAGGCACTCTGGAGAAATTTCACTTCATATTGAGTCTGCATCCCTTTGTCCTTGAAATTATGAACTCCTTTTGTTTAGCCCCCAAGCTCTTCCTTCTTTGTGATGGAGAACCTCATTGAATCCTATATATGAGCTTGCCTTTGGTGGAGGATTGAAGTGGTGGAGGCCCAACTGGAAGGACTTAGTTTCTAGGTTCTGATATGGGTCATTACAAAATTTTTTCACCTATGTAATTTTGCTGATTATTTTAATAGTAATACTCTTTTCTTGTCCAATTGTTATTTTGCAAATATTTGAATTATTATTCCATGACGTATTTGTCATGTATGTTAATGTATTATGCTAATATATATTCTAAAATTATATTTTATCAACATATGCTTGTGTATCTTGGTTGTTGAGGACAAGTTGCAGGTATAAAGATTTGGGTTGCGTGCTCAACAATGGTCTTCTTCGAACATCCGAATGAGGTAGGCTCTTAGCCTTGTCTTGTGAGCATTTCATTTATATAACATAATTGGGATTAGAGTTGATTTATCCATGTCATTCCGTCTATTGTGGTTTACCCCTAGACATAGAGATATTTTCCTCATAACATAATTAGCGACCATATTGAGGATTGATCTCCTTTTTTGGGGTTTGGAGTGTTTTTTCTCCTTGATTCGCTCTCTTTCAGCCTGAGTTTCCTTGTCGGCTGTTGCTTGACAGCTTGTATTTTTCCTTGCATCTTAGTTTCTTGGCTTAACACTTTTCCTAACAGTATTTTGCTTGGTATACGTGGTTTTTCCCTTGAAAGACGCATATATACGCAATCTGTCTTCCTTTAGGGAGTGTATATATGTAGATTTTTTCTCAAACAATCACAAACATAATCTCTTCAGTCTTGATGGTTGAATTTGGTGTTTGTTGGGTGAGTTTTGTTGGTTTCTGAGTCTTCTTAGGTCCCTATTTTGACTGTTAAGTTCCTACATAGTGATAGGAAGCCTTTTTATTGTTGAATTTTTGGGAGGATTTATTTCTTGTCATCTTTTTCATTGGTTGTCCTTGCACATTGGTATGAGTTTTTTCTTCTTAGTATGCTTCTTGGCTTGTCTCTTTTTGCTTGCAGTAGGGTCTACCTGTGAAGTTGTTATTTGGTACTTGCATTTTCTTTTCTTTATATTGAAAATACAAAAATATTTCCTTATTTGCATTATGGAATTTTCACTTTTGATTTCTTTGCATTGATTTTGACACATTTGGAGAGATTACATTTCATTGAAATTATAGAGATTGCATTGGATAGATTGCATTTAGGATCATACCATCTCTTTGAAATTCAAGACTAGTACCTAGCAGTGTTTTTATATTTTCTTATTTTTATATGCTGAGTCACAATACCATCATTTTCATGACCGCACCACTGGAGTAAGAAGAATCCATTAAAATTAACATTGATTAGAAACGATTTTATTTCAGGGTGCACAAACACGTATAGGACATAGGGCCTTGGAATAGGATTTTGTAAGTAAAATTCTCCAAGTCTATTAAACTAAACATATGTGTTTTACCAGGGAGTGGTGAAACCCATTGTGTAATCAATGATGTCGGGAGGCTCCGCTCACACCAGAGTTAAGCATGAGGTCACACAAAGTTGGTTGCAAAGATATCCATCTAATACCTTCATAGTGTCAGAGATATTTCTGGGGTTCTATTCATATTTGGGGGTCTTGCTGGTACCTTTACCTCCATGAGAGGTGATTCTTTCAAGATTTCGAGCTTTGTTACCCTACCTGTACGGTGGAACAGACTTGCGACTGTTCTCCTACGCATTGGTTATATTGTGATGACTCTAGTTTCTTGACATATGTAGCCGCATAGGTTACTTGTAGGGGTTATTATGTAGGTACCTTGAGTCAGATAAGGGTTAGGAAACACACAACCTTTATGGAGGATTATCTCTTCGGGGGGATCTGACCAACTGCATTGTTAATCCCACGTGGGCCCTTATAACTAATTCTGATACCTACAATATTTTGAAGGGAGTCTCAGGCCCCTCTTGGGTGAGACATACCTACTCTGGTGAGGGAGACCCCTTTCATCCGCTATATCTTGTTTGTGTGCATTGACCCTTTTGCTTTATTTTGGTGTGCTCTTTGATTATTAGTTGGCCCTAGGATTTTGTTTTATATCTTGAGTCCTGACTCATCGTGGAGCAAGACTAGACTCCTTCCTAGTCTTGTCATTTGTTGAAGTTACAACTGCATCTTGATCCTTTACCAAATATTCCTTCTAAAAGGCACAAATTTAATAAACATGGTACATATATCTCCATCTCCCAGACTCATGATCATCCAGTTATGCATAGTGAGTTAGACTTGAACATCTCGAGGAGTCCTTCGACTCCCTTATTTTATGTGATTAGTTGGATCCCTTTGAATCCTTCATCCTTGACAATGTGGGTGCTGGAGGTTCCCTCCTCTAGTGCTACCCAACACGTGAGTTCTACTCAACCCATAGGAATGAACCCTTTTAGATCTTTTTTTGGTATGTCGAGTCACGATTCTCAGTTAATACCTTTGGCATCTACTCCCTTTTCTTTTGGTATGCCCGACATGACATCACAACTCTCATCCTCCATTTCAACGGCTAATGTGAATCATAGTTTTGGGTCTAGGGGAACGAAAAATCATTATGTTCCTTTCTTGTTTGGTGGAGGTCATATTCCCCAAGTGAATCCTATAGTTATAGGTTGGACTCCTCTTTCATTCGAGCCTAATCCTAGTTTCAATGCTCTTAGATGGAGTGCTTAACCAGGCAGACAATTCACTTCCTATATTTTGTCCTTCATTCCCTCTTCCTCCACACCAATTCCGACAAACACATTTATTATGGAGAATTTCCCTCATCCTTTGGTGTTCCATTCAGAGGGAGTCAATTTCACAGTATGGGAAACCCCCAACATAGAGTTCCTTTGGCTGGGGGAATTGTATATAATCCTCATCATGTCACTTCTGTAGGTATGGTGCCCATACAACCTTTCATGAATCAATTTGGAGGATATTATCCTACCAGACAAGTCCATGGTATATAATAGAACCCTGGATGGTCTGCAATTCCTCAGCCTCAATATTTCTCGAGAGCATGGGATCAAATGTCGCAACCATGACTCCCTTTTCTGTCCACACTTAATCTGCCATATTTTTTGAAATTATTGAATGACCCTGTGCATCACGATCCATCATGGCCCCCGTCCCCACCAAGATTCCTTCAGAAATTCCAAAATTTAAAGGAAATACTGGTGAGGATCAGAGTGATCATGTCAGTATTTTTCATCTATGGTACTCATCTAACTCCATAAATGACGATTCTATTCATTTGAGGCTATTTCAATGCACCCTCATGGGGGTCATCGTGAAATGGTACATTGAGCTACCAAGGGGAACATATGGAATTTTCAATCAGATGGTATTGGTCTTTCTCAACCACTTCTAGTTGTCAGTTCATTATGATGCTGACATAGAACTTTTTTTGGCCTTCTGCCAAGATAAATCCACACATATCTCAAACCATATCCAAGAGTGGCATAGACAAAAGAGATTGATTAAATCCTACATTCCTCTAGAGTTTTTGTTGGAATGGTTCCTTAAGTCCTTATTGCCTTATATTTCGAAGGATGTCTCTACATCCAGAGTAACATCTAAGGAAGAAGCCATTTTCAAATCCCAACAATTGGACCTCATAAATGCTTAATATGGGATGCTTTATGAAATTCTTCCTGATGCACCGCAGTCAAATTAAGATCCTAGACAAAATCCCGGGCCTCATGCCGATGGAATCATAGGCTCTACAAATGCTAAGTCTATAGACTTGGTGACGAACTAGTTGAAATATTTGTCGCTAAGCCAACCTGTAACAGGACAAGCTTTGATTTCTTCCTCCACCCCCACCCAGTTGGCAGATGTGCATTATGTTCAGTCATCGTCTAACCAAAATGGTAACCAACAACCAAAAGGAATAAAAATAAAGGACGAGGTAATAATTGGGAGGGTGGGAATAATAATAATAAATACAAGTATGACACTAACAATGATAGATTGAATAATAATGTCGGTGAGGGAAAGAAATAAAATCGGAAGGTCAAGTTTACTTGTAAACTTTGTAAATATGATCACCTTACCCATCTATGCCCAAAAATCGAAGAAGCCTCAAAGCTCTTATCACAATAGTCCACTGTGTTGAAAAATTTGTTTCCACATAATCAACACATGGCCTCTGGGACCTCCAACACCGGGAATGCGCTGAGTGGGAGTCAAAACCCCTCGACACATGAAGATGGCCATATATTTTTCAATATGGTCAAGTCTCAGATTGATGTATCCACTCAATATCGTGATTATGGTTCTTCACAAATTGTAATAGGTCCAAAGTCTCCCCCTCCCCCAGAAACACCCTTGCAATTTTAAAAGTTGGAAACTCCACCTCATATTCCGAAAGGAGTACTAAATCGCTCTTCCCACAATCCTAATTCTAGAGACGCTCATAACTATTCTATTTTTGAAGATTTGGGAAAAACCCCTTGTGCGATGTTATCTTTGGAGGTGCTCCAGATGTGTCCTTCATAGAGGAATGCCTTATTATCTGTGTTAAGAGCTCTAGACACGTGTGGATTGAAAGTTATCAAGTTTGACGTCATAGATGTGGAGGTTGATGTCGAGGTGGTTGATGCACCTCTCAACTATAATTTACTACTAGGGCATAATTGGAATTATGCCATGACAACCGTTGTGTCGTCTGTTTTCCGTACTTTATGTTTTCCTCATGAAGGGAAGACAGTGATGATTGATTAGTTTTACTTTATGCATGCTAGTTCTAGTTCATCGGTTGGACCTTCGGTCCTTGTGATTGATAATTCTCAACAAAAAATTGAGGATGTTGGTGTCAAAATGTATTCCTCTTTGATGGGTAGCTTTGATTTCATCGCACCAATTCACCATATTCATGCCATTTTCAATGAATCTTCGTCGTCGATGAGGTCCATTCCTTTTCTTAATTCATATTTCAATGACCCTTGGACCCTACCTTCCTCGACTATGACGTATCAAGGTCAGTCACACATTGGGATGGAAATGCCACTGTCAACAACAAAATTTGTGTATCAAGCTATTCTTGACGCTATCGTTGACTTGGATCCTTCCTCCCCGTGGACGAACAAGGTGGATCTTGTTTTAGAGCCCGTTTGGGCTGCTCAATCATATTGTTCGCATGATTTCCTTGAAGATACTTTACCTTCATATGAAGCCATCTTAGAGGTCATGTCTGGTCTTGATAGGCCTTGGGAAGATATGCATCATAGATCCTATTTTCTCCCATATCTTGTTAAGATCGAACAATATGAATTTAGATCTACCTTGAGTGAGATGGTCGATCACGCCATGGTTCCATTAGATATTCATGGTAATTATACTGAAGGAAACATGGAGAATATTTATCATACCTCCACAATCGACATCTCTCCTATCCTTGGTAAAATTGAGAACATATATATCGATGCAAATTGTTCGCCTGAAGAAATTCAGGTCTACATTGATCTATTCAAATAATTTCGAGATGTTTTCGCTTGGTCATATGAAGATATGCTAGGGATCAACCCCAACAATGTCGAGCATGAGATTAACACCTATCTGGATTCTAAACCTATTCGACAACATCTTAGAGTTGTTAGTCCTAGGAAGGCCCACACCATTAAGGAAGAGGTAGATAAGATACTTAATGTAGGTTTCATATACCTAGTTCCCTTGACTGAATGCGTGTCCAACCTCATTCCTATAGATAAAAATCAAGGAACCATCCACGTGTGTATGGATTTTAGAGACCTGAACAAGGCATATCCTAAAGATAACTTCCCAACTCCTTTCATTGACGAGATTTTTGATGAGTGCATGAGAAGCAAAGTATTTTATTTTATGGATGAATTTTGAGGGCATAATCAAATTCAGATCAAACCTAAGGATCAACATGAGACGACATTTATTTTTCCTTGGGGTAATTTTGCATACCAAAAAATTCCTTTCAGCTTTAAAAACACAGGAGCAACCTTCCAACGTGCCATTACCTTTTCATTTCACGATCTTAGGCATATTTCCGAAGCTTACTTAGATGATATAGCTGCTCACTCTCATAAGAGAGTAGATCACTCCACTCACCTTAGATTAGTATTTGAGAGATGCCATTACTATCGCATTCGATTGAAGCCTCACAAGTGCATCTTCTACGTTAGGTTTGGTCATCTTTTAGGATTCATAGTGTCTAAGCATGAGATCATGGTAGATCCTATGAAGGTTGAGGAAATACTTCAATTGCCTCCCCCAACCAACATTAGACAACCTAAAGGTTTACATGGGAAGGATAACTTCCTGTGTCAGTTCATAGTGAACTATGCCAATTTAACTAAAGGTTTCATGCATCTTTTGAAGAAGGAAACTCCGTTTATATAAGATAAGTAAGCCCAAGAATCATTCAATGCTCTTAAGAAATATTTGGTATCGACGCCTCTATTGAAGCCTCCATACTACAGTAGAGACTATTTTATTTATATCTCCATGTCCAAAGGGACGATTGGTATGGTTCTAGTTTAGGAGGACAATGAGCTCCATGATCATATTGTCTACTATCTCAGTCAAAACCTAGTTGGTCCTGAAATTAAATACTCTCACATAGAGAAGCTAGCCTTGGTCATCGTACATGCGGTTTAGATATTATGACATTATATATTGCTTTGCAGAACTATCATGGTTGCATATATCAATCCATTTCAATACATACTCACCAGGAATACCATAGGGGGTAAATGCAATAAGTGGATTGTTATTTTGCAAGAGTTTGATCTTGATTTCACTTCAAAGCAGTATAAGAAATCACTAGTTTTTGCCGAGTTGATATCAAAATTCCCTCAACTAGATGAGGACATTTTTCATGATGATTCATTCACGGATGAACATATTTTCCTTAACTCATATTCAAACCCCTGATATGTATACATTTTGATCTATTTTCAAACCTTGAAGCTACCCCATCATCTGTAGAGAGACGATTGACGACGTATATGTCATCAAACTAAAAACTACCTTATTATTGATGAATCTTTGTATCATCGAGGGGTAGATAATATTTTATGTCGTTGCTTGAATTATGAGGAGGATGAGGTTGTTCTTAATGACTGTCATAGTGGGGCATGTGGTGGTCATTTATTTGGGCTTGCAATAGCCCAAAAGATATTGCGAGCCAATTATTTTTGGCCGTCAATTTTTAGAGGTTGCATTGAAGCGGTCAAGAAGTGTCACCCTTTCTAAGTGTTCACTCAAAAAATGCACTCGCCCCCAACCCCTCTTCACCCAACCATCATCGTTGATCCCTTCATCAAGTGGGGGATATATTTTGTGGACTATAACCCAACCTCGGCTAGGGGGCACCATCATATTATTTTGGCCGTGGATTATTTTAATAAATGGGCAAAGGACATGCCTACCATTACATCCGATGGTAAGAATACAAAATTCTTCATATTCAACCAAATTATATCTCGGTTCATAATCCCAAGAGATATTGTCACTGATTGTGGCAGTAAATTTCAGAATGAAATGATGAAAGAGTTATCATAAAAAATGGGGTTTAAGCACGGTCATTCTTCCCCTTACTATCCTCAGGAAAATGGACAAGTAGATCCAGTGAATAAATCTCTCAAGATCATTTTGCAAAAAAATGTTGGCCATAGTAAATCTGACTAGCATCAGATGCTTTACCCTGTAGTTTGGGAATACTGAACCATGGTAAATACTTCCACTAGTTTCTCTCTTTTTCATTTAGTACATGGCGTGGAGTCGATTCTTCAAATTGAATGTAAAATCCCTTCCCTTAGGTTGCCAATTAAGATCCTACTTGACACATCCGATCTTTAAGAGCGCCTCATGCACCTAGAGCAGCTCGATGAGCCACGTCGAGATGAATCTACAGATATTGAAGTGAATAAATGACGTGTTAAGGTTCAATATGATAAGTCTTTCTATCCTCGATGGTACGCTGAGGGTGACTTGGTTCTCCTTTCTGACCAAGACAAAGAACCATTGGGGGAAGGTAAGTTCAACCCCATGTGGCATGGTCCTTATATCATGCGAAGTGTCTTAGAGAAAGGAGCCTACAAATTAGAATATTATGAAGGGAATATGTTGGATGAGCCCATAAATGGGCTCTATCTTGAAAGGTATTATGCTTGAGCCCTCAAACTTGGGCATGACCTTTGTATACTAGTTTATCTTAGTGTATATACTTCTTCATCTTTTCTTTTGTGTCATTGAATTTCTTATCAAGTTTTCCCTTGGTTGGAAGATGTCAACAGAGTCTTCGGTTTACTTAGGATTCATTTATAGTGGCATTCTTCATACGTGGAACATGGCTTCCACCGCTTGGATCATTTACTCACCCGAGGGCCAACTGGTGTCTTCAGCTGGCCTTTTTCTAGAGCCATCAACGAATAATAAGGCTAAGTATATCATCGTTATATAGGTATTACGCGACACCATTTCACATGGTGTTTAGTCTTTAGAAGTTCGCATGGACTCCTAGTTAGTCATATGTCAGTTGAATGATAGTTTCTGTGTGCAAGATCCTACTCTATGTTATAGCAAGATTTTCCTCACCCCATGCAACTTGCTCAGAAGGCCTTTTCCATTTCCCTATTCAGACTTGAAGTCCCCTTTTTCACTTCCCAGAGATAAAAATAATATTTTTCCACATATACACGCCCTAAAAACTATACAACATGCATATACACAGATTGCACCATTACAACCCGTGTTCATTGGGTTTTGTGCCCAAAATTAAAAACTGGTGTTGGGTTTCCATGTCATGTCACGAGATCCATGATCCTTGACCTTCCATATACTAGAAATGTTCCAACTCAGCCCTTCAGATCCATTTGAAGGCTATAAATGGGCCATATCCAAGCTATGGAAACATGAGAATAATTCAACTTTTGAGAGCAAAGTTACTCTGAAGAAATTATTCAATTCATATTGAGTTTGCATCCCTTCGTCCTTTTAAGTCTGAACACATTGTTCAACCCCCAAGCTCTTCCATTTTTTTGATGGAGAACCTCATTATCTCTCTTATATGAGCTTGCCTTTGGTGGAGGATTGAAGTGGTGGAGGCCCAGCTAGAAGGGACTTGGTTTCTCGGTTATGAGATGTGCCGACACAGAAGTTTGTCTTTCATACATTTTTGTTGTTTATATTTTAATATAAATACTCTTTTCTCGCCCAATTAATGTCTTGCAAATATTTGAATTGTTATTCCATGGGCATATTTTTTATGAATATTGATGGATTATGCTATTATATGTTCTAAATTTTAATATCACCATATTCTTACATATCTTGGTTGTTGAGGACAAGTTGCAAGTATATAGCTTTGAGTTGAGTGCTCAACGGTGGTATTCATCGAATGTTCGGACGAGGTAGGCTCTTTATCTTGTCTTGTTAACATGTTTGCTTATATAGAATACCTGAGATTAGAGTTGATTTCTATAGTCATTCCGTCTGTTGTGGTTTACCCCATGCCACAGAGTGATTTTTCTCATAATAGAATTGGGGACCATACTCAGGAGTGAATCTTCTATTTTGAGGTTTGGAGTGTTTTTCTCCGTAGATTTCTCTCGGTTAGCTTGAGTTTCCTTGTCGTCTGAATGCTTGAAAACCTATTTTCATTTTGAATCTAAGTTTCTTGGCCTTATCCTTAACCTGGTAGTGTTTTAATACATATACTTGTTTTTTCCCTTGACATACGCGAGTTGTCATTCTATAGGGCACGTGCATACATAGTTTTGCTTAAACAGTCGCGTACGTCAATATTTTTTTCTTGATTGCTGAGTTTGGTGTTTGCTTGGTAAGTTTTGATGGTTGCTAAGTATTCTTGGATCTCTGTCATAACTGTTGAGTTCTTGCAGAGTGATAGGATATATTTCTTTGGTTGAATTGTTAGGCGGTTTTCTTTCTCATCATCTTTTTCATTGGTTGTCCTTGCATCTTGGGATGCATTTTTCCTTCTTGATATCCTTCTTAGTTTGTTTATTTATTCTTACATTAGGGTCTATATATCAAGTTATGGTTCATTCCTTTACATTGAAAATACAAAAAATATACATTTTGCACTATGTAATTTTCCCTTTTGAGTTCTTATTATTGATATTGATACATGTATTGAAAGATTGCATCTTATTTAAAATTGGAGAGTTGAATTGAAAGTTGTATTTTGAAAAGCTTACCATTTGTTTAGAATTGAAGTTAGGAATTTGCATTATATTCATATTCATTTATTTTACTTGCTGAGTCAGAACATCATCAGTTTCACGACCACATATTTTGAGTAAACAAAGCCACTAAAAGTAACGCTGATAACTTTAAAATTGATTAGAAACGATTTTATTTTTCAGGGTACACAAACTAGCTTAATATATAGAGCCTTGGAATAGGATTTTGTGAGTAAAATTCTCCAAGGATATTAAAATCAACATATGTGTCTAACTAAGGGAGTGGTGAAATCCATTTTATAATTGGTGATGTCAAGAGACTCCGCTCACACCGAAGTTAAGCACGAGGTTGCGCGAAGTTGGTTGCAGAGATATCCCTCTAATACCTTATTAGAATCATAGATATTTATGGGGATCTATTCATATCTGGGGGTCTTTCTAGTGCCTTTACCTCTGTGAGAGGCGATGATTTCAATATTTTGAGCTTTGTTACCCTTCCCATACAATGGACTTGAATTACGATTGTTCGCCTGTGTGTTGGTTATATTATGGTGGATTTAGTTGCTTGACATAGGTAGCCACATAGGTTACTTGTAGGGGTTATTCTGTAGGTACCCTGGGCCAGATAAGGGTTAGAAAACACACAACCTTTATGGAGGATTACCTCTTCAGGGGGATCTGACCAACTATGTTTCTAAGCCCATGAGGGCCCTTATAACTGATTATGATATCTCTGATATTTTGAAGGGAGTCTTAGGCCCCTCTTGGGAGAGGCATACCTACTTTAGTGAGGGAGGCCCCTTTTTAGCCACTATATCCTGTTTATGTGCATTTTGTCCCTTTTGTTTATTTTGGTGTGCTCTTTGATTGCTAGTTGGCCTTAGGATTTGTTTTATATCTTGGGTCTTGAGTCATCATAAAGCTAGACCCACTTCCTCGCAGGTCTCTCCATTTGTTGAAGTTACCACCACATCTTGAGTCTTTGCCTTCTAAAATGCATAAAGTTATCAATCGTGGTACACATACCTCCACCTACCAGACTTGTGGTCATACAAGTATGAGTACTGAATCGATTCAGAAATATACTGGGAGTACTTCAACTCCCATACCTACCATAGTTAATGGAACTCCTTCTACGCCTTCGACCACTGCGATTGTAGTGCAAGACCTTCTAGTCGTCACTCCTATCCAACCTATGGTTTCTACTCAACCTATAGTGACAAACCCTTTTGGGTATATTTTTGGTACACCTAGGTATAATACTCAGTCCATCCCTATGGCCTCTATCCCTTTCTCTTATGGTATGATGAATCTCACATCTCAATTTTCATCATCCATTCCAACCACTAATACAAATCCTAGTATTGGACTTGGGGGCATGGATCCTCCGCATATTCCACTCTCATTTGGTGGTGCTCATATTCCCCAAATGATTCCTACGGTTGGAATCCAACCTCCTTTTCACCCTAGGTCTAATCCTAGTCTTAATTCTCCTTGATGGAGTAGTCAACTAGGTGGAAAATATGCTTCTTATGTCCTTTCCTTTACACCTACACCCTCCACACCAATTTTAACCAACATGTTTGGCATGATAAATCCATATCTATCCTCCATATTTCCACCCGAGCGAGGTCAGTTTCATGCTTTGGGAAACCCCCAACCTGAGCTACTCTAGCTGGGGGAAATATTTACAACCCTCATTATAACATTCCTACTAGAATGGTGCCCAACCAACCCCTTATGAATAAGTTTGGAGGGGGGTTTTACAATCCCATACAGGGCCATTTTACATACCAGAACCTTGGATGGGTTGCGATTCCCTAGCAACAACCTTTCCCGGGAGCATGGGCTCATATGTCGCAACCCCAACTCCCTTTTCTGGCCATGCTTAATTTTCCAGACTTATCAATATTAAGGAATGACTTGGTGCATCATGATCCGTCATGGCCCCCCGTCCCCACCAAGCTTCCTTCGAATATTCTGAAATTTGAGGGCAAGACTGGTGAGGATCCTGGTGATCACCTCACTACTTTTCATCTTTGATGCTCTTCCAATCCCCTTAATGATGATTCTATTAGTTTAATATTGTTTCAATGCACCCTCATGGAGGTTACAGTGAAATGGTACATAGAGCTACCAGGGGGAACTTACAAGAATTTTAATAAGATGGTTTTAGTCTTCCTAAACCACTTCCAATTGATAGTTTGTTATGATGTCGGCCCTCTTCCAGGACAAAGCCACCCATATCTCAGATCACATCCAAGAGTGGTGTAGATGGAATAGGTTGATCAAAGCCTACATTCCTCCAGAGTTCCTGTTGGAATGGTTTCTTAAGTCTTTACTACCTTATATTTCAAAGGATGTCTCTACATCCAGGTTAACATCTGAAGAGGGAGCGATTTTTAAAGCCCAATAGTTAGATCTCATATATTCTCAATCTGGGATGTTATATGAAATTATTCTTGATGCACTGAGATCAAACTATGACCCTAGACAAAATCCCGAGCCTCATGCCGATGGAATTATAGGATCCACAAAGGTTAAATCTATAGACTTGGTGACAAGCCGGTTGCAAGATTTGTCTCTAAGCCAGTCAGTCTCATGATTATATTTCTTCACAAGATGTTACAGGTCTAGAGTCTCCCCCTCCTCCGAAAGTGCCTTTGCAGATAAAAAAAGTAGAGGCTTCGCCTCATATTTTGAAAGGAGTACTCAAATGCTCGACCCACAATCGTAATGCTAGATCTACCTAGAACTATTCTATTATCGAAGATCCGAGTCAAACCCCTTGTGCGATGTTAGCTTTGGAGGTACTCTAGACATGTCCTTCACATAGGAATGTCTTTTTATCTGCTTTAGGAGCTCTAGACCCATGTGGCTCTAAGGTTATCAAGTTTGACGTTACAAATGTCCAACCTTGCTTGCCTTACCATGTGGCCTTCCAAATCCATGTGGATTACTCAAAGTATACCATCAAACATACTATTATTGATGAAGGTGCTGCAATTTGCGTGATGTCCCTAACCTATTGGAAAGACATCGACTCTTCAACCCCATCTTAATATACGACTATGTTGACTACATTTGATGGTCATTCTTTTTGTCACCATGATATTCTTCCTACCTTTCCGGTCCATTTAGGTGGAAAGAAAGTGGAGGTGGATGTCGAGGTGGTTGATGCACCCCTTGACTATAACTTATTACTAGGGAGTAACTGAACTTATGTTATGACTACATTCGTATCGTCCATTTTTCGTACTTTATGTTTTCCTCACGAAGGGAAAATCATGACAATTGATCAATTATCCTTTGTGCATGCTAGTCCCAATGTATCAGTTGGACATTCAATCCCGATGATCGACAATTATCAGCCGACAACTGAGGATATTCGTGTCTGAATGTATTCCTCCCTTATGGGTACCTTTGATTTCGTGGCACCAATTCATCACATTTATGCCATGTCCAATAGGTCTACTTCCTCAATGAGGTATGTTCCTTTCTGCACTTCATATTTTAACAATCCTTGGACCCTACCTTCCCCGACCATGGATTTTGAAGGTCAATCAAATATTGGAATGGTAATTCCATTGTAGGTGGCAGAGATAACATATCATGTTGTTCTTGACTCTTCTGCCAGCCCAGATCCCATCTCTTCGCAGACAAACGAGGAGGATCCTGTTCTCAAGCACGTATGGGACACTTCATCGTCTTTCTCACATGATTTCCTCAATGATACTTTACCTTCGGATGAAGCGATCTTAGAGGCCATGAATGGTTTAGATAGGCCATGGGATGATATGCATCATCGATCTTACTTCCTCCCAGATCTTGTTAGGATCAAACAAGATGATTTTAGATATACCTTGAGTGAGATAGTCAATCACGCCATAGTTCCACTTGATACTCACAACATTTATGACGAAGGAAACATGGCGAGTATTTATTCTACCGTCACGATCGATATCTCTCATATTCCTGGTAAAATTGAAAATGTATATATCGATGCGTATTGTTTCCTAATGAAATTCACATCTACACCGATATCTTCAAATAATTTTGTGATGTATTCACTTGGTCATATGAAGAGATGCCATGAATCGACCCTCGGATTTTCGAACATGAGATTAAAACCTACCCAGATTCTAAACCTATTTGGAAACGACTTAGAGCTATTAATCCTAGGAAGGCCCCTGCTATTAAGGTAGAGGTGGAAAAACTGCTTAATGCTGGTTTTATCTATCCAGTTCCCTTGAATGAATGGGTATCAAATCCCATTCCTATGAATAAGAAGCAAGGGTGTGTATGGATTTTCGAGACCAGAATAAGGCCTGTCCTAAAGAAAAATTCCCGACACCTTTCATTGATCATATTCTC
>ML784613.1:401066-416346 GCA_009831015.1 Picea engelmannii
CGACATAAATAAAATAACATTACTAATATAATGTGCCCCAATTAAGGGTTAATGAGCCAATATTCGGGCTTAACACTTTATATCATTGCGTCCAAAGGGATAGTTGGTATAGTTTTAATTCAAGAGGATGATGAGATCCATGACCACGTCATCTACTACCTTAGTCGAAATTTAGTTGGTCCTGAAATCAAGTACTCTCATTTTGAGAAGCTAGCCTTGGCTTCCATACATGCAGTTCAAAGATTACAAAACTATATATTGCTTTGAAAAACTACCATAGTTGTTGATTTCAATCCATTTCAATACGTACTTGCTAGGTGTATCATAAGGGGGAAATACAATAAATGGATTGTCATTTTGCAAGAGTTTGACCTCGATTTTGCTTCAGCGAAATCCAAGAAATCGCTAGTTTTTTCCAAGTTAACATTAGAATTCCCTTGATTAGATGAGGATGCCATTCATGTCAATTCATTAGTGGATGAACACATTTTCATTATCTCGTCTTCAAACCCCAGGTATGGAGAAATTTTGATATATCTTCAAACCTTGAAGTGCTCTCAGCATCTATCTAGAGACAATCGACAACATATACGGTATCAAGATAAAAACTACCTTATCATTGTAGACACTTTGTATCACCGAGGCATAGATAATATCTTGTGTCATTTCTTGACTCACGAAGAGCTTGAGTCAGTTCTTAATGACTATCACAATGGGGCTTATGGTGGTCATCTATCTGGGATTGCGACAACCCAAAAAATATTGCGAGCTGGTTATTTTTGGCTGTCTATTTTTAAAGATTGTGTTGAAGTAGTCAAGAAGTGTCACCCTTTCCAGGTGTTCACTCAGAAGATGCACTCAGATACATCCCCTCTTCACCCGATCATCTATGTCGGTCCCTTCACCAAGTGGGGGGTGGATATTGTAGACTACAACCCAGCTTTGGATGGGGGGCATCAATATATTATTGTGTTCATTGACTACTTTACAAAATGGGAAGAGGCCATGCCTATGATTAAATCCGATGGTAAGAATACAACTTTTTTCGTGTTCAATCAAATTATAGGCTGGTTCAAAATCTCGAGTGAGATTGTCAATGATCATGGTAGTCACTTTCAGAACTAAATGATGAAAGAGTTAGAATTGAAATTGGGGTTTAAACATGGTCATTCTTCCCCCTACTATCCCTAGGAAAATGGATAGGTAGAGGTCGTGAACAAGTATCTCAAGACCATTTTTCAAAAAACTATCATCCAGAGCAAATCTGACTGACATCTCATGCTTTACCCTACACTTTGGGCATACCAAACCTCGGTTAAGACTTCCACTGATTTTTCTCCTTTTCAGTTAGTACACGGTGTGGATTCGATCCTTCCCATTGAATGTGAAGTCCCCTCTCTTATACTGTCAGTTAAGCTCCTACTTAACACTTATGACATCGAAGAATGCCTCGTATACCTAGAGAGCCTAGATGATCAGTGTCGAGATGCCTCTACGATTATCGAAGAAAATAAACGATGTGTCAAGGTCTAGTATGATAAGTTTGTTTTTCCTTGTCAGTAGGTTGAGGGTGACTTGGTACTCTTGTATGACAAAGCCAAAGAACCACTAGGGGCAGGCAAGTTCAACCCCATGTGGCACGACCCTTATATCGTGTGACGTGTCTTAGAAAAAGGAGCCTATGAATTAGAATATTATGAAGGGAATATGGTGGCTGAGCCCATAAATGGGATCTAATTGAAAATATATTATGCTTAAGCCCCAAGGTTGGGCGTAACTCCTTGTATACTAGTGTATCTTAGTGTATATATATATATCTTTTCCTTTGTGTCATCGGCTTGCTTATCGAGTTTTCCCTTGGTTGGCATATGTCAACAGAGTCTTAGTTTTACTTAGGATTCCCAGATGGTGCCAGTCATCATACATGGAACTTGGCTTCCACCACTTGGGTTGTTTATACACCCAAGGGTCAATTAGTGTCTTCAAGTGGAATTTGTTTCTGAATATAACACCATTATAGAGATTTTACGTGATGCCATTTCACATGGTGTTTGGTCTTTAGAATTTCGCCTGGACTCCTAGTTAGTAGTACATCAGTTGAATGGCAGTTACCATGTGAGAGATCCTACTCTACTCCAATGATTCCTATGGGTACAAATTTTGGAACAACATTTTGATTTTATTACTTATAATCACATACCTAGGAGTTCTAATTATATATCTGATGCATATGATAATTATGTTTTAGATTGGATTTTTTCACATAACTAAAGTAAAGAAAACACATTTATCAATGTACACATTGTAACATAAGTAAATTCGAAGACCAATATTTTTTATATATTTGATTCTCCAAAAATATGGTGTTATAGTACAAAATTGGGGCTCACATCCTCAAAATACATATACAAACGATCGATAAAATGACCATGACATATATTCCTGTGGTGTTGGATGTGTGTCATTATAGCATACTATGATGTTTGAGAGACGTCAAAAGAGTCACACCCATGCACGGGGCACACCCACCACTTGTATCGCCTTTGGCAGATTCTCTACCTGAACCATGGGAACCCTGTGCATCAAATGAGAGAGGTTTCCCTACACATTTTGAAGCACTGTCTCCGCATCTCCTCCCGCTAGATCACCCCCCCACTTCCTCCACTGGTGTCATGGGAATCCATCCGACCGTTGCGGAACTACGTTTGCACAACAAATATTTTTTTAAAATACTTTAAACCATCCAAAAATATTTGTGGTTTTTGTAATATTTTTGAAAAAACACAAAAAAATGAAATATATATGAAAATTGTTTCATACCTATATCAATATAGGCGTATCATGGTGGCAATGGCATGTCTGGATCTCCTTTGTAGTCTATCCCTACATAAGGGTAGTCGTCCAGGTTTATCACATGTCGACGCCACCAGAAGAAGAAATCATCATTATAGGGGGTTGATACCCTACCACCTCCAAACCACCTCATCAACTTGGTCCACCATGACATGGCTTGATCGCACAGTCTATGTGGAACAATCTTGAATCTAGGGCTCAATCTTGGAACCCACTTGAAGAAAAAACTACACAATAAAGATGCGAACCCAAAGTTCCTCTTCCTACCTTGTTTGTAGTCTGTCAGTTGGATATTCATGTTAGTCAGTAGTGAGGTGCACCAATCATACATTGTGGGTCATAAACAATCCATGTGTTAGAACATCAATGTCCTTGATTCCTGGTGCAATGAGGCTGACCCCACGATCTGATTTAGCATGAGAACGACGATATTTAAACTCAGGTTGTTGATCTCCTTAAATGGGGATTTGACTCCCTACCTTTTCTATGCCTACAACACAGTGAGTGGAAATGTAGTCCTCTATGTTCATGCCACTTCCATCTCCCCGGGATTTGAGGTTCACCACCTCACCTCGACGTGACAATAATGTAAGAATGTAGATATCCTTGACTTCAATTCTCAATGGTTTCCCATCAAGGTTGAATGCATCTGTATCCAAATCCAAAAAGTTCACTAGCATTTGGAGCAGCCTCACTTGATCCCTCATCCCTTTGAGAGCCCAAAACTTGTAAATCCCACATATTTTTAATGATAATTGGGCCCCTATATCTCTTTCCACTACAACATCAACTTCCTCATGCTCTCTTTCTCTCCATTCAAGTACCATCCTACAAGAATAAACCCAATTTTTGAGTCAATACCTTTCAAAAAACCAATTTGTGAAATTTTACGCGGGATTTTGTGGTAGCAGTCACATGTAGGGATGCATATATGTGGGAAAGATTTACCTTTCCCATGTACATTCCCCCATATACGCGACTCGATGATCGACATCTCGCGTACACCCTAATTCCTAAATTACGCCTTAAAAAACTAAAAAATGAGGCCTAATTTAAAATTCTAATCCACTAGAAATGAAGAGGAGAGAAAGAGTACTTACTTGGTCCAGACGGTTATCAATTCCGCTACTCATAGCTCTTTCAATTGGCACTTGAAGGTCGTGGGAAAATTGGTCCAAAATGCACTATTTGGGTAAAAATGTGAAATGGTGTGGTAAATTTGGTTATTTTTACTATTTATAGAAAAATTTTACCCACTTTACATAGTTTTTGCTAATATTTTTGCCTAGTGGATCAATAGTGCAGTGGGGGGAGTTGGTTTTGGTGGTTTTATCTAGGGATTCTTGTGGTTTCTAGTGTCATGTCACCCGTTCGTGACTTTGGCAGGTATTTTCTTTTACTAAGCATATAGGATAGGTTGTCACTATGTTTTTCACACTTGCATTATCCTATGACTATGATTGATATGCCTTAGGTACAAACCTATTTGTTAGTGACACAAAACCTTCTTTCTACTACTAGAAGTGTCATTAGTGAATGGTAGAGGCTTACCAAACATGGGTGCCCTAGTTAGAAACTTTGTGCCATTCAGTGCCCATGCAAAGATTTTTTCCATAAGACTGGGAGTCCCTTTTAGTTTCAATATGACTTTGTGTTTGAACCTCATATTCTCACTCATAGGCATTCTGACCTATACCTATGGGACTTCCATCGAGCCTTGGTTAAGTTCTTTTCTGACTCCATCAAAAAGAGAAAATATTGCTGAGTGAACTTGTCTCTTTCATGCTCGTTAATTGGATTTGAAAAAACATCTATTTGGTATAAGTTTAACCCTTTTTCGGACCAAGTAGACTAATATCAAAAAAGGAATACTCTAGTCTCTAGTGGCTAGAAGAGTTCTCCTAGGTATTGTTTTATACTTTTTCAAGCCTAGGGGACCAAATTTTTTAAAAATGACATTCTTTGGCATTAAATTGTAATGGCACTCTATTATGCTGCTTGCAGTATTGAGCCTATTTCCAATTCTCGATTTCTCTCTATAAGTCTATTACGTCAACAATTTTCATCATCAACCAAGAAGAACCTTGTTTATATCCTTTGCATCTTGACACCCTGTACCCCAAGAGGAAACATTCCCCCGAGTGTCCTTAATTTTCATACACCTCCTTGCATTGAGCATAGGTACATTCCACTGTTGGAACTATTTTCTTACTCGTGACACTCATTTTCTCTCTTGTATCATAGAATTCATTTGTCTATGAAAAAACAAAAAAAGACAGGCGAGAAAAGAATATTATCTCATGTTGGAAGAAATCATGTTGCCTTTGAACAAAGCACAAAATTTTGAGTCCACTTTTCATCCAAAGTTTGGGTTTAGCATGACCTTAGGAATTTGAGCTCGTTACTTAGAGTTTACTCTTCTGACTAGTTACTCTTCTAAACCCAGTGGAGATTTTTATTGGTGCCTCCCGATTCACAAAGTTTCATTATCAAGTCTATGCTATTGGATTCCTCAATATATCTCATGCTCTTGTTCAAAGGATGTATATAAGCCTATGTCGACCATTCCTCAGAACTCTTGAATTTGCATGTAGGACATAACCTTAGTGTATCTCAGAGTCACATGAAGTTGTAGTCCTACCATGCACCCTAGTCCTACTTTCATTATGGGTAGGTAACCTTGAACCCAATAGTCGACATCTCCTCATTGGTCGCTGATTGGGGGGTTTTCCTTGTGTTCAACAGAAAGAAATCTATTCACACATTGGGATTCATGAAGTGTCTTGGATGCCATTATCCTTATTGGTGGTTTCCTCACCTTTGTCAACATTTTTCATTATTGGCTTCTATTCAGAGGGTCTTTTTCGTGCACTACTTACATATGGTGCATGTGAAAGACGCACATGGTCGTTGGTTCATGAACATGTTCTTTGTCCAAATTCCTACAAATAATCAAGCTATTGCTTTGTACCTCATGACGAATGATGAGAGATGCCTTAATGCTCTCCTTTCACTAGGTCTCCTTCCATCGACTTCAATTCATCTATTCTGGAAACGAGTCCTAGAGTCCTATGAGTACCTAGATGCTTGCAATTATTAGTAGTAGGTTCTCTCACCATAAAAAATTGGGAATACATCAATGTCTCATGATCGATGGATTATTCAAGTGTTCTAACTCAACACCTTTATTCACACTTGTAATAATGTACTCGGTGCCTTGATACCTACTTTCATTATCAGTAGGCTGTCTCATGTTTGTTAACAGTATATCTTAATGTCTGGTAATCAAATGAAGTCTCATCGTGTTTGACCTCAACTCCTTTATTCACATGATGTATACTTCCATCTTTGGCGGATTGTGTAGAAGACTTGAATACATCATTTTATAGTCGCAACTTTCATGAGCTATTGCTATCATTCATTGGACCAGTACCTATATGACTTCAATGATTGTGGGAGATTAGATTGTACTCCATTGTATACAGAAATATTCAGATTGATTTTGAGACTGATTTTCACTAGGCCTTGTTCATGACTATGACAACCTATGGCATGTACCTACTTTGTATTTCCTATTCATGGACATGAAAATTTGTTTGGTATATTTCCACATTGATCTGCAATGTAATTCAAATTAGCAGCCATGTGTACAAAGTCATTATGGATTTTAATATTCTTATGAACAACTAGTTCATCTAGTTGGGTCTCCATTACTCCACTTCTGGGAATTATAATGTATTTAGGATATCAGAGATACTCCTCCGACCTCACACATTAGGGGGCATTTGTTATAGAAAGATTTTCCTCACCCCATGCAACTTGCTTAGAAGGCCTTTTCCATTTCCCTATGAAGACTTGAAGTCCCCTTTTGCACTTCCCAGAGCTAAAAATAATTTTTTTCCACATATACACGCCTTGACATCTATACAACACACATATACACATGTTGCACCATTACAACCCATGTACATCGGGTTTTTTTTCCCCAAATTAAAAAATGGTGTCGGGTTTCCATGTCACGTCATGAGATCCATGATCCTTGACCTTCAATATACTGGAAACATTCTGAATCAACCCTTTAGTTCCATTTGAAGGATATAAATGAGCCATACCCAAGCCGTGGAAAGATGAAAATAATTCAAATTTTGAGAGCAAAGTTACTATGGAGAAATTATTCACTTCATATTGAGTCTACATCCCTTTTTCTTTTTAAGTCTGAACACATTGTTCAACCCCCAAGCTCTTCCCTTTTTTTGATGGAAAACATCATTGTCTCTCTTATATGAGATTTCCTTTGGTGGACGATTGAATTGGTGGAGAAAGGGACTTAGTTTCTTGGTTCTGAGACGTGCCGACACAAAAGTTTGTCATTCATACAGTTATGTTGTTTATATTTAAATAGAAATACTCTTTTCTCTTCCAATTAATGTCTTGCAAATATTTGAATTTTTATTCCATGGGAATATTTGTTATGAATATTGATGGATTATGCTATTATATATGCTAACTTTATATATGATCACCATATGCTTGTGTATATTGGTTGTTGAGGACAAGTTGCAAGCATATAGCTTTGAGTCGAGTGCTCAATGATGGTCTTCATCAAACATCCGAATGAGGTAGGCTCTTTATCTTGTCTTGTTAGCATGTTTGTTTATATAGCATACTTGAGATTAGAGTTGATTTCTTTAGTCATTCCATCTGGTGTGGTTTACCCCATGCCATAGAGTGATTTTCCTCGTAACACTCTACTTCGACGATTCCTACGGGTACGACTTTTGGAATGATACTTTGATTTTATTACTTATAATCACATCCCTAGAAGTTATAATAATTTATCCGATGAATATGTTAATTATATTTTAGAATGGAATTTGTCACATAACAAAGAAAAGAACACACATTCATACATTGTAACATTGTAACATATATAAGTAAAGGAGAAGACCATTTTTTTTTATATTTCATCCTTTCGAGTTAAAAAAATATGGTGTCATAGTACAAAATGGGTCTCACATCCTCAAAATACATATATGGCCTGCATATAGCATGACCATGGCATCTATGCCTATGGCGCCATATGCATATCATGATAGCACACTATGGAATTTTCAAGACGCCGAAAGAGTCACACCCATGCATGAGGTACACCTACCACATTTCATTGCATCACCTCTGGCAGATCCTCCACTTGAACCATATGAATCTTGTGTGTCAATCGAGACAGGTTCCCCTGCACATTCTGTAGCACTCTGTCCATGTCCCTGCTCACTAGCTCATTTTCTCGGCCCTTCTGCCAATGTCATGGGAATTCCTCTGGTCGTCACGTACCTACATCTCCATAACAAATAAATTGTTAATATTTGACATGCAAAAATATTTGTGTTTTTTATTTTTCCTTTATCAAAATTGAAAAACAAAAATAAAATAAAATATATGAAAACATTTCTAACCAATATCACCATAGGTGGAACCTGGTGGAAAAGGTATATCTAGATCCCCTCTATAGTTGATCCCTCCGTAAGGGTAGTCATGAATGGATATGACCTATTGACACCACCAGAAAAAGAACTCATCATTGTAGGGGGTTGGCACCCTACCACCTCCTAGCCACCTCATCACGTCGATATACCATGACATGGATGGATCACACAGTCCATGTGGAGTAATATCTACTCTAGGGATCAAACCTGGAACCCTCTCAAAGAAAAAACTACAAAGTATGGATGCAAATCCAAAATTTCTCATTCTCCCTTATTTGCAATCTGTCAACTAGCTCTTCATGTTATCCAACAGTGAGGTACTCTAGTCATAAACAATGGGTCTTAAACACTCCATCGCATAGAACATGAGTGGTATTGATGCTTGTTGCAATGAGGCCGACCCCAAAATCCATGTGAGTACAAACACGATGATCTTTAAACTGAGGTTCTCGATCACCCTGATAGGGAGTCGACTCCTTACCTTATCTGTGACTGCAACACAGTGGGTGGGAATGCACTCCTCCATAGTCATACCACCCCCAGCCACTCGGGCCTTGAGATTCACTACCTTGCCTCGATGAGACAATCCTGTGATAATGTATATATCATCCACTTCGATCCTCAATGGTTTCCCATCGATATTGAAAGACTCTGTCTCTGGATCCCAGTAGTTCACTAGTAACTAGAGTAACCTTACCTGATCCCTCATTCCCTTGAGAGCCCAAAATTTATAAATGCCACATCATTTTAAATCTTGTTGGTCCCTTACATCTCTTCCCACTACTGCATCTATCTCCTAATGCTCTCTTTCCCTCCATTCAACAACCATCTTGCAAAGGAGAAACCATTTTTTGAGTTAAAAACCTTTCAAAATATTGTTCAAGGACTTGTAAGTGGGATAATTTGGTAAAATTTGCATATAGGGCTTCATATACACATACATGCTTCACTTTTTTCCGTGTATATGGGGTCGTATATACGACCCGATGATCTCTCACCTGTGTACACCCTATTTTCCATGTTATGCCCTCTAATACTAAAACAATGGGACCTAAAACTAGAATTTAACCATTGAAATTGAAGAAGAGGGGATGGGAACTTACTTGGTTGAGACAGTTGTTGATTCCATTAATCATATCTCCTACAATCAACACTTGAAGATCGTGGGGAAAATGGCTTAAAATGCACTATGTGGGTGAAAAAACTCAAATGGTATGGTAAACTATTCTATTTTTACCATTAGTAGAATTTTTTTACCAACTTTCTATAGTTCTTTGCTATTTTTTGACCTTACGGACTAATAACATAGTGGAAAGACTTGGTTTTTAGTGGTTTTGTCCAGGATCTTTTATGGATTCCAACATCCTACTGGTCGTTCAATCTTCCGAGGGTATATTCTTTCACCAGCATATAGGATAGGTTTTCACTCCATTTTGCATTCTTGCATCATCCTATGATTGTGATCCATACACCCTAGGTACGAAACCATATATTAGCGACACCAAACCTTCTCACTGCTACTAGAAGTGTCATTATTCAGTGGTAGAGGCTTACCAAACATGGTTTCCGTAGTTAGTACATTTATGTCATTTGGTGCCATGCATAAGTTATTCCATAGGACTGTGAGTTCCTTATATTCCTGATATGACTTTGTGTTCGAACCCCATTTTATTACTCACAAGCATATTGATGATTACCTATGGGACTCCCCCTAAGTCTTGGTTAAGCTCTTTTCCGACTCCCAAAAAAATGAAAAGATTGTTGAGTGGACTTGTCTCTTTCACACTCGTTAAATGGATTTGAAAGGATGTCTATTTGGTATAAGTTTAACCCTTTTCCGAACCAAGTAGACTACTTACGAAAAATGAATACTCTAGTCACCATTGGCTAGAAGAGTTCTCCTAGGTATTATTTTATACTTTTTCAAGCCTAGGGGACTAAATCTACGAAAAGGGACATTTTTGGTGTTAAGTTGTAATTTCATTAGATCATCCTGCTTGCATTATTGAGCCTATTTTTGGCTCCCACTTTCTCGTTATAAGCCTCTTACCTCAACAATTTGCATCCCTAGCCAAGCTGTGCCTTCCATACATCATTTATAGCTTGACACCCTATACCCTTAGAGGAAACATCCCCCTGAATGTTCATGCCCCACATGCACTTTATTGCATTGAGAATAGGTATGTTCCACTGCTTGGAACCAATTTCTTACTCACGACACTCTTTTCCTCTCTTGTATCATAGAATTTCGTTACCTATGAACAAACCAAAAAAAGATGGGTGGGAAAATAATATTATCTCATATAGATAGCAGTCATGTCGCCTTTGAAAAGAGATTTTTTTTTTGAGTCCACTTTCATCCAAATTTAGTGTTTAGCATGACCTTAGGAAGCTGAGCTCATTACTTAGAGTTTTCTCCTCTAACTTGTTATTCTCCCAGTCACTATGGAAAATTTGTTGATGCCTCCTGCATCACAATTTTTTTTTATCATCAAGTCTATAATTCTTGAGTTGTCCATATGTCTCATGCTCTTTTTCAAAGGAAGTCTATAAGACCGTGTCATCCATTTCTCAGAACTCTTCACTTTGCATGTTGGCCATACCCTCAGTGTATCTCAGAGTCACATGAAGTTGTTGTCCTACCATGCACCCTCGACCTACTTTCATTATGGGTAGGTAACCTTGAACTCAACAAATGATATTTCCTCATTGGTCGTTGACTAGGGGGTTTTCCTTGTGTTCGACAACAAGAAATCTATTCACACATTGGGATTCATGCAATGTCTTGGATTTCATTAACCTTAGTGGTGGTGTCCTCGACTTTATCAACAATTTCCCTTATTTGCTTCTATTCAGAGGGTCTCTCTCGTGCACTACTTGCATCTGGTGCATGCAAGGGAAGCACAAGGTTGTTGGTTCATGAACATCCTATTTGTCTGAGATCCTCCTAATCATCAAGCTATTACTTTATACATCATTCTAGATGATGAGAGATGTCTTAATGCTCTCCTTTCAACGAGTCTCCTTCCATCGACTTTAGCTCATATATACTAGAAATGAGACCTAGAGTCCTATGAGTACCTAGAGGCTTGCAATCATCAACAACATGTTCTCCCACCATCAACAGTTGGGAGTACATCAATGTCTCTTGATCGATGGATTCTTCAAGTGTTCGACCTCAACACCCTTAATCACACTTGTAGAATGTACTCGGTGCCTTGATACTTACTTTCATTATCGGCGGGTTGTCTCACATTTGTTAACAATATACCTTAATGACCGGTAATCAAACAAAGTCTCATTGTGTTCGACCTCAACTCCTCTATTCACATGATGTAAACTTTCACCTTCAGAGGACAGTGTAGAAGACCTCCAACTTACAGTAGCAACATTCCTCATTTGCTGCTGTCTTTCATTGGACCAATACCTATATGACTTCAATGATCATGGGAGATTAGATTGTATTCCATTGTATACAAATATGTTTAGTTGATTTTGAGACTGAATTCCACTGTGCCTTGTTCGTGACTGTGACAACCTATGTCATATGTTCGCTTTGTATTGCCTATTCATGGCCATGAACAACTATTTGACATATTTCCACATGGATCTACAGTGTAATTCATATTGGCATCCATGTGTACACAATCATTATGGATTTTAATATTCTTATGAGAAACTAGTACTTCTAGCAAAGTCTTCATTACTCCTCTTCTGAGAATTATAATGTATTTCATCCATCGCAGATAATCCTATGACCTCATGCATTGGGGGGCATGTGTTACAAATGTTTTTACCTCACTCAATGCAACTGGATTAGATGGCCTTCCATTTTCCCTTTGCAGACTTGAAGTCCCTTTTTGTTCATTCCAAAGTCAAAAATGCATATTTTTCCACATATACACACCCTATCAGTTATACAACAAGCTTATATGTAGGTTTCTCCACTACAACTCGTGTACATCGGGTTTTGTGCTCAAAATTAAAAATTACGTTAGGTTTCCATGCCATCCCACGAGATCCATGATCCTTGGCCTTCCATATATTGGAAACACTCCGACTTGGCCCTTCAGTGCCATTTGAAGGCTATAAATTGAGCCATATCCAAGCCTTGAGGGATTGAACAATTCAACTTTGAGAGAAAAGGCACTCTAGATAAATTTCACTTCATATTGAGTTTGCATCCCTTTTTCCTTAAGTATTAACTCCTTTTGTTCAACCCCCAAGATCTTTCTTCTTTATGATGGAGAACCTCATTGACTCCTATATACGAGCTTGCCTTTGGTGAAGTTTTGAAGTGGCAGAGGCCCAGCTGGAGGGACTTAGTTTCTCGGTTTTGATATGTGTTTTTATAGAAGTTTGTCACCTATGTACTTCTGCTGATTATTTTAATAGAAATACTCTTTTCTCATTGAATTGATATCTTGCAAATATTTGAATTATTATTCCATGGGAGTATTTGTCATGTATGTTAATGGATTATGCTAATCTATATGCTAAAATTATATATTATCACCATATTCTTGCGTATCTTAAATGTTGAGGACAAGTTGTAGGTATAAATATTTTCTTCACATGCTCAATGGTGGTCTTCTTCGAACATCCGAACGAGGTAGGCTCTTAGCCTTGTCTTCTTAGCATTTCATTTATATAGAATACTTGGGATTATAGTTTATTTCCGTGTTTCATTCCATCTATTGTGGTTTACCCCTATCCATAGAGAGAGTTTCCTTATAACAACCCCTCAAACACATAATTGGGTATCTTTTTGTGCTTCTAGGACGTGAAGTATATTTAAAATATACAACATTTCCTAAATATTTTGTTCTTCCATCAACCAATCAATATATATATCCTTTTATTTTCATTGGTTTCTTTCATTTGGTTATAATTTAAAAAAATCCATATCTCCACATACTGAGTAGATAATGGGCCAACCATATCTAGAGTTTATACTGAGTTCATCATATCCTCCATCCTCATCTTCACCAAGGATAGATCCTTTTTTAGGTTCATAATAATGAACTCTCATCTTAGTTTCCCTGAGTTTTTCATTCCTCAATGGAGCACTCAACCTATGTTTTAGCTTCACCTGCAACATATGCCATTTCACCTTATTTCACATAATCCATATGCATATTTGTTCTTCCTCACTTTCCTGTAGCAACCCCATTAACATACTAATATGTTCCTTCATCTCAACTATCTCCCTTTCAAATTGCTAATCACTCAAATTTATGTGGCTTACACTTGAACCTTTGTTGTGACTATTAGTAGTCATCTTCCTTCTCCCTTTGTGAGATTCCTCTTGCACATTGTGAGCTGCAATCAATCCCATGTAACAATCCTTCTCCATTAACTTATTACCCACTACCTCACCAAGATTTCTCCTTAGCCTAGTGTTTTGGTATTCCTATGGTTCTCTCCTATAGAACCTCCTGAGCACTCCTTGCTCTTCTGGCTTCTGCATGTACTCACACTCACTTTTTGAGAAATTCAATTTACCTCCTCTTTTCCAACCTTCAGCTGGAAGTTTTTAAGGTTCTTTTCCATGATCTTCTTTCATTCAAGAGAATCACTTGTTCTCTGTTATAGTTCTCCTAGATGTAATCATTTCCACCACAACTTCTTCTACTGCTGCTACCTGCAATGTAACATTTAACAATGGCAATTAAAACAAAAATATCTTCACTATTAGAATGTACCTGATCTTTACTTCTTTATTCTCAGTTCTACCATCTTCACCATGGCACTCTCTGCAATTTTTCCTATTGCATATGTCACTATTCTTCAATTCCTAAAGAACATGCTTCTACTTTCTGTTATCACTCTGTAATCTACAGAGGTTGTAGAACAAAAGACAAAGGTAACTACATAACTACTTTGGAAGTTGGGATCTATCCCTACCAACTTCAGAGAAGGATTTCTCTATGGGATTTAGAATTATTTGGTTTAGAATCTTAGGCTAGTTATGAAAGTTCGGGGTTTGTTTGTTTGTTTGAAATATCTGGATGATTGAATGCTTAAATTTCCATTGGCTATGGGGTTTGTTTTTTAGAATAGAGATCGGTTTTAGATTTTATAAAGCTTCTTCACAGGGCAGGATAGTAAAATTGTTTGGATCTGGTAAAATTATATGAAGTGAATGGGAAGAAAGGAGAGGAAAAATCCACTAAGCAAAAGAGCAATTAAGAATTCTTTTACTTAATTTCAGTTGAAAAAACATAAAAATCATTCAAAAACCAGAAATAGAGTATGCTGAGATAAATTTTGTTCTTTAACTTTCTTTGAATAATTAGAATTGGAAACACATTAAATGGTTACAGAGAATGAAAAACATTAAACAAAGAGAGAAACACATCACCAATAGTCTAACACAAGAATCCTATGAAAATAGTCTTTTTTATTACTAGTTGGTCCTCTTGAAAAATACATAGTAGCTTTCTTGGATGAAAAAATAAAGCCTCAATAATTCGAAAGGAGAATTATTTATACAATTATTTACATCAGATCCTGTCATAAATGATCATGATATTTTGGAGGGATATCTAAACTAATTGAATCTCAAATTAAAAAAAATAAGAATCTTGTAGATCTGCTCAGATTTCTGGTACTGATTTGGTGGAAGTTGTTGATGACTTGTCTCGTTGACTTTGCTTAGATGTTTCTCCTTGCTGGATGAAACATCGAACCCGTCTTTGCTCAATTAACTCACATAGCTTATCCCACTTATTTTTACTTGGGATAGATATCTTGAGTAATTTTTTGTATATTTCATCCATCTCTGTGTACTTGGCAAAAGTAGGCTTAGTAATGAAAATATGTTTGATTTCATGTTGAATGCTCAAGTCAAACTGTAATGTTTCCAAGAATTCTTTCCCAGTGATGCTTCCTTGTATTCCTACAAACTTTGAATTGTCCTTTTGCACTATCTTCAATTTCTA
>ML784613.1:421729-436723 GCA_009831015.1 Picea engelmannii
ACACTTGAGGACCATCGATCGGGAAAAAGTTGATGTCGCAAGGGGAGATTTGCGCAAAGATTATATGCTACAAGACAAAAAGTCTTGTCAGCTTCCGAACTTTTCATAATATATATGTGCTATAAAGCCAAAAGTTAGCTTTTTTGGAATCTTTTCCTTTCCATTTATTTTCCCTATCCTACACTAACTTATTTTCAACACTTTAGGGTGCATTTTAATGTGAAAACCCTTTCAATTTTCTTTGAAAGGAAAATTCACCTAACCTATATTCTAACCTATGCATCTAACTCATTAATCCGGCTTAAACTATTGGATTAATTTATTCCTCTACCTAACTACTTTGGCCAAGATTAGACAGTTTGGCCAAATTTATTCTCTAACCTAACAATAAAAAATTTAAAATGTTTGATCATGATTAGACTGTATGATTCAAATTTATTTTTCTTTTGATGGGGTTTTCTTGTTTTTCTATTTTTCTTTTCTTTTCTTTTATACCCTCTTTTCATTTTATTATTATTATTATTATTTTGTCTTTTTTTTTTCCTTTGGAAATCATTTGCAGAATGACATATTATTTACAACACAAAATCACTAAAGGAGAAAAATTCAATCACCATATGATACTATGAAATATAGGAATCTAACAGTGGCTCCACTTGGGGATGGTGCTCTCCCTGTGAGGTGCCAATAATTAGTGATCGGTCTCCTTGAACTATCTTCTCCAATACTTTATGCATTTGATTTGTTTTATTGTAGTTGTAAACCTGGTGACAACTGATCATGAGCTTAGGGCCTTCTCTTCGAGCTTCAACTTCTGATATGAGGCACCCACTTATGATAGTAAAAATTAAAATGGTATTTACAATGAACTTGGTTGAGAAATGCTTTTATTCCAGTGAAAATTAGTGCTTGAGCATTTTTCCATTGACAAGTCCACCTGATAGATCTACTCCATCCATATCCTTGATCAAGAATGCATTGTTTCCTCTGTAAGCATGGATTATGTAAGGACCTTTCCATAAATTCTCAAATTTTCCATGCTTACCTTTCTCTTCTTTCCTTGAATCCCATTCCAGTACTTTGTCTCCTATCTGGAAATCATCAGCCTTGGTTCTTCTATCATATATTTTCTTAATGTTTTCTTGGATCACTTGAGTTTTATTGTAAACCTCTTCTCTAGATTGTTGTAGTTGTATGGTTTGGCTTATTCTCCTATGGATGTCATTTGGTTATGCTTGTACTTCCTGTAGTATTTTCATGATAGGGACACATAAATAAGTGGGAAAAATAACATCCATTCCATAAACCAACTAGTATGGGGACATGCCAATTGATCTCTTATTAGTAAGTTTTTCTTCCCATAATGCGTTGACCAGCTTGTTGTGCCATAACTTCTTGCTATCTTGCAACAACTTTTTGATGACATCGACTATAATTTTATTGGAAGACTCTGCTAATCCATTCCCTTGAGGGTAATAGGTAGTAGAGTGTCCTAAAGTAATTTGATACTTGCTGCAAAACTCCACCATCTTCTTTGATTTTAATGTTGTTGCATTATCAGTGATGATCTTCTTGGGACATCCAAATCTTGAAAGAATGTTAGTTTCTAAAAATTTAATAATCACAACATTAGTGGCTTGCCTTGTAGATACAGATTTAATCCACTTAGTAAAATAGTCAGTGGTTGTGAGGATCCATTTGTGTTGGCCTGATGAGGGTGGATGAATTTCTCCAATGAATCTAAACCCCACTATTGAAAAAGAGTTTCAACTGAAATTGGTTTCAAGGGTAAAGGCAACAATTTCCTTTTGCCTTCAAAAATTTGACAGTTATGACATGAGGTCACTTTTCTATGGACATCTGCAAATAAGGTTGGCCAATAAAAACCATCTCTTAGGATTTTGTTGGTAGTAGCCTTCCAGTTCAAGTGTCCACCACGATCTCCTTCATGAAATTCCTACATAACTTTATCAACCTTATATTTCAATAAATAGTTTAGTATAATTTCTCCATCATAATTGCCATCCAAAATACAATATTTCATAGCTTTGAGTTTAAGAAACCTAGATGTAGTCTTGGTCAAACCAAGAGGAGCTTGTAAATGATGTAAGACAAAAATCAAGTCTGCATACTAGGGAGAGGTTGAAAAATCCTCTGTAACTTGTTGAGTCATTTGCTCTTCTTCTTGTTCATCCAGTGCAACTAGAAAATTTATATCCAAAGCATGCATATTAGACTCAAGCATTGATTTAGCTAATCCCTGACCCTTAATGATCTTGGTAGGCTTGATTTCAATGTCATATTCGAGGGTAATAACAATCATTTACCCCTTTTCCCATCATGATTGTTTTGGGTCAGAATGTCTTTTACCACAGAGTTTGGAACATAAGCAATTATATGTGAGTGAAGAATATATACTCTAAAATATTTGATTTCTTTTACCAAAGAAAAAGATTGCTTTTCCATGATATTGTATTTCAGTGCAACATCTCTTAAATATTGACTAAAGAAAGCAATATGTAGTTCATGGCGTTCATTATTTTTCTACAAGAGCATTGTTGCAATAGTATGCTTAGAGGAAAATGAGAAAAGGAGAAATTATTTTGTGAAATCAGGGCCGATAAGCATAGGGGCTTGTGTTAAGGCTTGTTTCACTTGATCAAATGATTTTTTTTCTTCTATGGTCCATTTTTTTTTGTCTTTTTTCAACATGTTTGTTATATTTCTTAGAAGTTCTGCCAGATTAGGGATAAATCTCCTTAGAAAATTTATTTTTCCAATGAAAGATTTGAGTTCTTTTATGTTTTTAGGATGATCTATTTTGAATAGCTTCAATCCTGTTAGGATCAATTTTGATTTCATCCTTTGAGATGATATGTCCTAGAAGTTTTCCTTCTTCTAAGACAAATAATGTTTTCTTTGGATTGAGGGAAATTCCAAATTTCCTGCATTTTTCAAAAACTCTTCTCAGGTGGAGAAAATGTTCTTCATCTATTTTTGAAAAAATAGTTATGTCATTCAGGTATATAACAATGAATCTATCTAGTTCATCCACAAAAGAAATATCCATTTCTCTTTGAAATGTAGCTCCAACATTCATTAACCCAAAAGGCATTTCCACATACATGAAAGTACCCCAAGGTGTGGTAAATGCTGTTTTTTCTTGGTCTTCAAGATGGACTAAAACTTGTCTGTAACCAAAAAAACCATCTAATAGAGAAATTCTACTGGACCCAACTACCTTTTGCAAAATATGATCCATTTTGGGAAAAGGGTAGTTATCTTTGAGAGAGACTTTATTGAGGTTTCTGAAATCAATGCACCGTCTGATTTCTCCACTTTTTTTTTCTAGTTGGAAGTAATTTTGATACCCATTTATAAAATCTTAATGGGACAATGATCTTAGCATCATACATCTTTTTTATTTCTTTTTCAATCAGAGGCATCAACTTTGGGTTAATCCTCCTAAGTTTCTATTTAAAATGTTTTTGGTCTTCTTTTATAGGAATTTTATGTTGTATAATGCTAGTGTCATAATATTTTAGATATTCATATCTCCATGCAAAAACATCTATGAATTTTTTGAATAATTCTATGTATTTCTGTTTTTGAGTAGGAGGTAAATATTTAGACAGTTTAATCATTTTTGGTTCTTGTTCAGTTCCTATGTTGCAGTCTTGAACTTCCTTTCTAGTAGGTTCAATTTTAGGTTTTTTGGCTACATCATCAAAATCAAACAACTCCTCTAAAGGGACTAATCCTCTAGGAAAAACATTATATTTCAATTGCAATATGTCCAGATCTTCTTGTTTTTTATCAATTTGTTTTGAATCTATCTCATTCACATTTTCTTCTTCTTCATGAAAATATACATCTATATTGGCACATTCAAATTCATTTTTTGATTGTAAAAAAATTTCAATTTGTTCATCATTTCCAAAGACTTGCCAATATTTGATGTTATCTAGGACAACTGGTATGTTCTTTACTTCAAATGTGTATTGTCGATTAGGATGAAATGGTATTTTACAAGTACTTTTTGAGGTATCCATACCATCAACAAGAATGTTATGGTATCTGGGAATGACTGATAAGTCATACTCAGTAAAGAATTCTAGAACATATAGGACGTAATTCTTGTAAGCTCTCAAACTTGGGTGTTTAGCAGAGTATTCACCATTGATCTGTTTTATTACCAGTTTAGAGTCACCCCGAATTGAAATTCTCTTGGAACCAAGCTTCTTTAAAAGTTGTAAACCTAGCATTGAGGCTTAATATTCAATTATATTGTTGGTACATTGAAAATTTAACTTGTAGGAATGATCTTCTGAATGGTTTGTTTTTTTAATTGAGACCCACACACCTGCTCCTGATCCTTCCTTACTAACCACCCCATCAAAATCCAAGCTCCATAGAGGTTCATTTTGTTTATTAGATTCCACCATTACTATTTTGTCTTCTTCAAGAACTGTTTTGTCCTCTTCTATGTTATAAACATACTTTTCTAAATTGGCAATTTGTTTTCCTATGTCTCCATCATTATACAAAATGAAAGAATAAAGGTCTAAATGAACATAATATAAGGGATAATTATGTGGTTTATCTTGACTAATGACCATGTATTTCATCAATGTATCCCTATATAATCTCCTCTGTTGACCAAACAATGGGATGGTATCATAAGACATGTCCAGTTGAAGGGTTCCTTGTAACTTAGCTCCCCATGAGCGAGAAAGTAACATGCCATATTTATGAGGTATGTCAGCAACAACTATGTCCATTACCAAAATCTTGGCTGATATTTGTGCTAAAGTGACACACAAATATTTGATGAGACCTATGCATTTTACTTTGCTTGAATCAAAAGAATACAAAGCTTTGTATGGTCTAGTGATATCAAGTCCTAATTTTTCCATAACAACTTTAGGCATAAGGTTGTGTGAAGCACTAGAGTCAAGCATGGCATTGTGCAGAGTTTTTTCATGAACAATTAAACTGATGTAGAAAGGGGGTACAACTCCATTTTCAGGTTTTCCATCAACTTCAAGCCCAAATAATAATTCTCGTTGATCATCAACAACATTTACCGTGTCTATACTTGCCTCTCTGTTCAGATCTTTTATCACTTGTGATCTATATGCATTCTTATTCATGATTTCTTTTAGAGGAATGGGTATCTTGAGTTTTGCTAATTCATTTTCAAAGTTGAATAATGTTTGAGTTTTATTTTGGTTAGAAAAATATCGTTTCTCAACAACATCTTTTTGTGAAGTATCTTTGGGCTGGCTGGTAGAGGGAATATCAGTTTGATTTGTTTTTGAGACAAAATCAAATGTTATTTTGGTTGTAACTTCTATGTTCTCTTTAGGGGAAATATCAATAATTTTCTTGGCTGATGTGTCAACTGCCTTTTTAATAGAATTATTAGAAGTTTTCTTAGTAGGATTATTAGTTGACTTATTAATCCTCAGGTTATACTGCCTATGGATTTCCATAATTGCATTTTCAAAATCTTGTTTATTTGATTCCTCCTCATCAATTTCAGTTCTTGAAAGCAGGAAAAGATCATGTTCTTCTTGAGTGAGAAAAGTAGAATCACTATAATTTATCCCCATTAAATTGATGTGGACATCATCAAAGACTTCAACTATTTCTTCCCCTTCATCAACATAATTTTCTTGAAAAGAAGGCCTTATCTGTTGATCTAGACCTCTTTGTTCTCTTTGTTCGTTTTGGGGTTGATTTCTCCTAAAATTAGGATTTCTGATTTGAGGACCAGGTTGATTTTGTCTAGGAGGAGTCCTATCAACAATGTCTAATATGTCCATCATCCTTTCCATAGTTCTAACTAAAGAGTCTAGTTTAGCATCAAAAGAAGAAGTGGAAGGTTCTTCTTTTATAATTACTCTCTTCTTTGTTTTTTGTGTAGCCCTCTTAGCTAACAGATTAGCCTCTACACTCACAACATTTCTCTGCGTCCCCTCCAAGGTTGCATGGTTTCTTTCTCTCAATTGATAAGACATATCAACATTAAAACCATCAGGAAATTTAATCAAAGCTAAACCTTGTGGGGGTTTAATGTTTGTTGGAATTGCATTATAAATGTTATTAAATCTAGTGCAATAGTCCTTCACACTTTCCCCAAGGAATATTTTAATACTTTCATATTTAGATAGAATTTGAAGTGGATTTTTCTTAACTTCCCATATGTTGAGGAAAGATTGATGAAAAACAATGATGTCATTTAGACTAGGAGCTGGCAAGGCTTTGAATCATTTCCTGACTTGTCCATTTAAACTTTGGGAAAATAATCTCATTTTAACATATTCCTCATCTACTTCTTGTAGGTCAAAGAAGTCATTCATCTTATCAACATGTTGCTTCGCAGTCATAGTTCCAGTGCCATCAAACTAAGTAATCCTAGTTTGATAGTCTTGGGGCATATTATGTAAAGGAGAAGCCAAAAGAAGGGAGCATATCTCACTACCATGATTGGTATAGGAGGATGGATAACATATGAGCTTGTGGAAGGTGTATATGCAGAGACTCCTATGACAGGTCAAATCACTATCTATGAAGTTGTTGGAGAGGTAGTGGAAAATACAGAAGTAGCAGGATTGATGGATATAGGATGAACCGGTTGAGGATTAATAGACGATGTAGAAATGGTCAGGGAAGAAAGTTCAACATACTGTTGAATGTAGGTTTCATGCGAATCTTGATCAAAGTCTGATGCTAGATCTTGTAACTTCTCAAAATTTTGAAGAATTTGTTGATCAAGATCTGACTCAGGAGATTGTCTTTCAGGTGTATTGGGTTGGAGAATGGATTGATCTAGTACTATTTCATCCACAAAGCTTTCAGATTTGGTTCTAAATAGACTATTCTCAAATGGTAGATCAAACTGAATATCCTGGGTTGTGAAAAATTTATCTGGGAGAGAGGTTTCCCTAGGAGGAGGACTACTACTCCCTTGACTTTTTGATAGACTTCTTTTCATGATCAATTTTTCAGGGTTATCTACAACTTTTATAGGTTCTGGATTAGGATGAGATCTGGTGTGAATTATTTTTGGATCCAGAACTTAAACTTAAAAAACCTACTTAATTATTAACAAAGTTTTACAACCTATGAACATTATATCTTAAGATTTGAATCTTAGTTTTTCCAGAAATAAAGTTTTATTATAGGGAAGATAATTTGTAGAAGTTGGAAATTTTTTTCTTTGCCCAGTATGGTCACCACTATGTTATCACTCTGTAATTTCTAGAGGTTGTAGAAGAAAAGAAAGAGGTAACTACAAAACCACTTTGGAAGTTGAGATCTATTCCTGCCAACTTCAAAGAGGGATCTCTCTGTAGGATTTATATTTGTTTGGTTTAGAATCTTAGGCTAGTTATGAAAGTTCAGGGTTTGTTTGTTTGTTTGAAATATATGGCTAATTTAATGCTTAAATTTCCATTGGGCCATGGGGTGTGTCTTTTAGAATAGAGACCAGTTTCATATTTTATAAAGATTCTTCACAGGGAAGGATAGTAAAACTGTTTGGATCTGGTAAAGTTATATGAAATGAATGGAAAGAAAAGAGAGGACAAATCCACCAAGAAAAAGAGAAATTAAAGATTCTTTTCCTTAATTTCAGTTGAAAAAACATAAAAATCATTCAAAAACCAGAAACAAAGTATATTGAGATAAATTATGTTCTTTAAATTTCTTTGAATAATTATAATTGGAAACACATTCAATGATTACAGAGAATGAAAAACATTAAACAAAGAGAGAAACACATCACCAATAGTCTAACACGAGAATCCTGTGAAAATAGTCTTTTTTATTACTGGTCGATCCTCTTGAAAAATACACAATAGCTTTCTTGGATGCAAAAATCAAACCTCAATACTTCAAAATGAGAAGTATTTATACAATTATTTACATAAGATCCTGTCATAAATGATCAAGATATTTTGGAGGGATATCTAAACTAACTGAATCTCAAATTACAAAAATATAGGAATCTTGTAGATCTGCTCGGATTTCTTGTGCTAATTTGGTGGAAGTTGTTGATGACTTTTCCCCTTGACTTTGTTTAGTTGTTTCTCCTTGCTAGTTGAAACATCAAAACTGTCTTTACTCAAGTAAATCACATAACTTATCCCACCTCTTTTTACTTAGGATAGATATCTTAAGTAATTTTATGTATATTTCGTCCATCTCTGTGTACTTGGCAAAAGTAGGCTTAGTAATGAAAATATGTTTGATTTCATGTTGAATGCTCAAGTCAAACTGTAATGTTTCCAAGAATGCTTTCTCACTGATGCTTTCTTGTATTCCTACAAACTTTGAATTGTCCTTTTCCACTGTCTTTAATTTCTGGTTGTAATCAGGAAGAGTGATAATTTTTTCATTTAGCACTAACAATCCAGGAAGCCCTTTCTTGTGTAGCACCTCAAACTTGTTGAATAACCTCTACACACCTATGTCCATAACTTGATATTTTTCTTCCAGCTACATTATGAGGCCTTTCTTGGTCAACACCTTCTTGATTTATAGGATGGTTTCAATTTTTTCCTCTATCTCCAACTCTTCTAACTCCTGTTTTATTTTAGAGTTTAGAAACCCAATAAGCTCTGTGGCATATGTTGTCTTTTCTCCCAATTATTCTTTGATAATTTTAATGACTCATCTATATTTCTGGATTAATTCATGCTTCTCAAAAATGATCTGAATAGAGGGCCAAATATCTGCCATGGATTTGTTGATGTCTATCCATATGTTTTCCTTAGCTTGGGCTAAGGTGTTTTCCATGGCTATTTCTTTGCCCAATTGTTGTAGTTGTTGGCTAAGCCTCTGTGACTTATGAATTTCTTCCTGATGAGAAGCCTAGAACATTGCTTTCAGTTCGTGTAATGTATTTACCTCTTCCTGTAACTTTTTAATTTATGCCCCTTGTATGGACATATCCTCCATAGATTTCTCTAGTTTATCAGAGGCATATGAAGTTTGTATTAGGATTGCTATTGATGTAGACACTTATGTTTTTCTTATCCCTATCATGGGCACTGCATCTAGTGGAATCATTACCAACTATACATTTTGCTATTTTTATTTGATCAACTTGTCTATCTCTACTTCCATATCCTTGATTTGTGCACTTTACTCCATGATTAATTTTAGCATCTCTTCTTTTTGGATTTATGTCTCAAATACTTAGTTTGTGGATCCTTTGTTGCTGGAAGCTTTAGCTATTTACTGAGTGATGCTATATCAACATTCATCTTTTTTATCATCTCCTTTTCTTCTTTGACATTAGTTGGATCATATCCAATTTTGAGAAATAACTCTTCTGATGATTTTATTTTATTATCTTTGGTCAAAGAAGAGATATTATCAATCTTTAATTGGGACTGGATATTATTCAAGGATACCTGCAATTTAGAAGCATTCATTGAGGTATTTTTTAGAGTTGAAAATATCATCTTTCTGCTTTCTTTTGAGGTGTAGTGGTATGTGAAGTGGTTATAGAGATATGTTGCTCCTTTGGTTCTAACAATGTGTTTTCTTCCCATTCATCCTGGTTCATATATCTTTCAACCTCTAGCCTTTGTGTGTGCACATAGGGAGTGGTATTTTGTTTGGTCCTGAGTTCATAAATGATGCCAAATGGGTCATATGACCAAGTGAAGCTCAAAGGAAAATTCATTTGTTTCAAAAGCTTGTCTGCTTCTTCACCTGTTGCTCAGTTTTTTCAAATGAAAGGCCCAATCTAAGTTTTGATTCTGAATTGGGATTTCTTCTTGGATGCCACAAAATGAATTTCATATGAATTTATCATTTTCCTTATACACTCCAATGCAAAAATCCTTATTGGGAGGTGTTTAGGCAATTTGGAAGGTGGCAACTCACATCCATACACCCTGATTTTTGTATAGTTATGGTATAAATACGAGTCACCTGTCTTGTCCTAATCAGATAGGTGAAAAACCCTTTGAATTTATTCACTAATCCTGGGTTCTGTGTTTCTGTTCAAAAAAAAAGTAGTTGGGTGGATGAATTAGTCAATGAAATCCTTGAAAATATACTCTGTTGAGTTCTTCCTCACCAATGAGGTCTAGAATATGACTGATTGTGGGATTCCTTTCTCATTTAACTTCTGAAGTGAAAAAGGAAACATGTTTGCTTGATAAAATAAGAACTTATAAACCAACAAAGATGAATATTTGATCATTCGTTCAGTTGGAAACTTAAGGAATCGTTCATGAACACTGCCAACTAAAAATTGATTGAAATTGAATTTCACAACTTTTTCTTCTCTAGAGAAAATGGACAGAAAACTTAGAATAGGTTGATCTACCCATTCATCAGAGTAATAACCTAACATATATGATAACATGGATATGATCTAGTTTTCTTTCACTGTAAAAATGGAAGAGGGGTATGGTGGATTTTTCTTGGGCAATTGGGCATCTTCAGGGAGGAAGATATAAAAAATATGGGCTTGTTGTCCCTTGAATAGGTTTTGAGGAAACACTGGTCATGTTTGACCACTTTTGGGACTTTGACAGGCTGGTCGAAGATGGAGCGCCCAGGCAAAGCGGAGATCGCGGGATCTCGCCCTTTTTACGGGATTTTAGGGATTTTAGGGTTTATGTAACAGGTATGTGATGTTGACCCATGGGTTTACCCATGTCTAGGCCCCTTTTGTAATGTATAAATAAGTAGCTAGGTGATGTAATAAAATGTCGGTGTGCTAAGTGCTAGTGTTGGCTATGTGCAAATAAGTGTGAGAGTAGTTCAATCTATGTGATTGTAGTTCTGATCGACTTTGTGCAAGAACATATGAAGGTTGCTAAGTGAGAATAGTTGTGAATGCTTTGTGAATACTGTATGTAAGACTTGCAGAGCTAAGTGCAAGTGTTTTGTAAGTGCTTTGTGAGAAGACGGTGTAAACGCTTGGTGTCTTGATCTGATTCAAAGAAGGAGGATCTGGCGAGGTGCACGCAGATCTCCTTTCCTTTGTGGAGTTGGATCTGTGGCTTGGTGCATGTAAGAATATTGGAAGAAGCTAGTAAAGAAGAAGAATAATTGGTGGAGGTAGCCCCACACTGGGGTGAACCACGTATATCCTGTGTTATTGTGCTTTATGCTATGTGTTCATGATGGTTATGTTTATATTTTCTTAGTGTACTATTCTGGATGTATGATAGGTAGATCCATTGATGCTTAGTGCTTGATATATGAATAAATTCTAGATCTATTCTTAATCTATGTGCTGAATGATTAGATGTGTTTAATATTGATTACTACTATGCTGATCTACAATTAGGGTTAATTTGCGATCTGAATAAGAATCATAAATGAATGAATACTATTGGCTAAGTGATCTATTAAGTATCGTGATCATAGATATGTGTCCTAGCTAGGTTGTAGACACTTGAGTCTTGCAACCCCCCCTACTTCTACCTCGAGTGAGACTTCATCTGCTTCGTAGTTGTTGCCAAAAGGGGTGGTAGTTAGGGTTTTGTTGGTGTATTGTTGAAGTGTTGAACCCTGGGTCTTCCCCTGTGGCAACAAATGGTTCCATTGTCAGGACCTGAAACTGTGATTGCTGGGAACTGAAGAAAAGAAAAATCTCTGTGCGTAGATTTGTTGTTGTAGTGCACAGTATTCTACCTAACTTGTGAAGCTTTGTGCTAAAAGAGAATCCCGATCTGAAGAAAAGAGGTAAGATATTAAATCTCTGTGCTCTGGTAAAGGTAAGATAAGTAGAATTTTTTTCTTTGAAAGTATGGATTTAGGTATGTTTGATAGATTTTGTCCTAGTCTGAAAACTAGGGCACAACTAGAAGAAGGAAGACTTGATCTGAATAGATTTGGTAGAAATAGTGAAAGTTATGTTATTCCCATGCATAGAAATAATTTTTGGACTAATAAGTGGATGTAGGACCCTAGAAATAATTTTTGCAAATTGCAGGTCCATCACTGTGATCTCAGTGCGTAGTACAAGAAAGGTTGGGGATCGTTTAAGAGAAAGAGAGGATTGACATTGTGTTATAACTGTAGAAGATCAATTCATCTTGCTAAGGAATGACCTGGTATAGGTCCTAGTTGTCTTTGTTGTAAATCTATTGATCATGAGGTTTTGTATTTCTCTAGAATGATTGATAAAGTTGAAAAGATGAACTCAAGATAAGAAAACCATGAGGAAGGTCAAGAAACTAAGGATATGTTAGAGAATAAGAAAGAATCAGAGACTATATTATTACAGATGAGAGAAACATTGAATGATCACATAAACACCAGTCTACCAGAGATCTTAAAAGAGAAGCAATGCATATAAATAAGAATAGGAGACTTCGACATCGACTATGTTCTGGATGAGGAAACACAGGTGAATATCATGCTAGAAAGCACTTGGGAAATTTTAGGAAAGCCTGCTATGATTCCTTCATTAGGAGGGATAGGATTGTTTAAAGGAAAGATGATAACCCTATGTGGAAGACTTACTCATGTACCTATGATTGCCCATGGAGCACTGACTAGTGAAGAATTTGAAGTCATTAAGTTTGTTGAGGACAACGCCCCTTTTGCACTTTTTTAAGGGAAGACCTGGAATGAGAAAGACCGTATTCGAAGAAAAGAAGAGGAGGTAGCTATAGAACAAAAAAAGCAAGAATTAAGGGACTTCATGGCTATTAGAATAGCGTGCTTAATAGAATAACAAGAGGACAAGTCGAAGCAACTGAGGACCAGATACTTAGCTGTTGAAGTTGCCAGAACGCAGGAAGGCTTGAAAACCCTACCCATACAGGAGAGAAGAGCACCTACCCCAGAAGTAGCAAGCAAAGAGGTTTTACATTCTACCCCTTTGGAAGACCATCAAAAGTGCGAAGTTACTACGTTATGGGAAGAAAATAATAATAATAAAAAGAGGAACCCAGATACTCACGTCACAGGAAAGAAGGCAAGAAAACTCAGTAAGAAGAAGGAAAAGTTAGAAAAATTGCAGGAAGTTATAGAGAAGACTTCATGGAAGGTAAGCTTGCAGAATTTGAACCTCGTCGGAATTGCGGAACAACGCAGACTGACACTTCACCACAACAAATCTATATGAATTTTGGAGGTGTCCCAACCATTAGAATGACACTCCATAATGGTTAGAAACAGATTTATTGCCACAAATATCGCCATAAGAATGTTGAGACCGCCATAAGAATGTTGAGACCGCGCCATAACGGATGGATTAAGGCATTTTGACTCGTTGAAGGAATCCATTACGATGTTTTTTATTTAATCCGTCGCATGTTGCACCGGGACCACGTTTGCAAACTGAGATATTTGAGCTAATAGAGACGCGATTTCCTATCGCGCTGTGTTGTCTAGACCTCGCCATTGATTCGATTACCTTGACATAAATAGAAAGACCAGTTTCTTGTTGAGCAGATTGGGATTAGAGAGGCAGTGAATAGATCAATTCGCTCTGTGCCAGGCTTGGACCAGATAGAAGAAGAGACAATAGAGAGACAAGTAGGGAAGCTCGTTGAGGCCATTCAGCTGCTCCAAGAAAGAGTTGAAGAGATAGAACTTCAAGCAGTTCCTAGCACTCCGCAGGAAGTACAAGATCAAAGGGAAGAAACTGCTAGGAGTGTAGTAGAAATAATCAGGGTGTTGGCCTCAGAATGCAAGAAACTCAGTGATAGAAGTGGACAAACCTACAAGCACCTTGTAGAAGACTCGGAGTTGAGGAGATTGGAGGCACAACTCTAGAAGGTGAAGCAGTAGGCATCGATTGTGCAAGCACAACTGAAGTAAATTACAACACTGGAGAAGAGGAAAAGGTCGCAGGAGCAGTGCGCAGTTCAGTAGCAAGTCACTTCCATCCATAGCAGAGTTATGGAGGTGACACAAAGACTCCAGCTGATGCAGGGAAAAGCCTACACACTTTTTGAGGATCTCGAGGGACAAGGATCATAGTTGGAACATGTGGTCGCAACAGTGGAACAATGCCTGGAAGGGCCTGTCACTGAGAAATTCATTCAGAAGTTCACCGAGCAGGAGGCTCTGGCGAAGCAGCAAGTCAAGGCAGCTTGAGTTAAGCTCGAGGCCTTCGAAGCAGTGTTTCCCATATTAGAGTGACTAAGGATGAGTCACAGGTGAGTGTTGGGGGCCTGTTGGACCTTGAAGAGGTTTTGAGGAAACACTGGTCATGTTTAACCACTTTTGGGACTTTGACAGGCTGGTCGAAGATGGAGCTCCCAGACAAAGCAAAGATCACAGTATCTCGCCCTTTTTGTGGGATTTTTGGGATTTTAGGGTTTATGTAATGGGTATGGGATGTCGGCCCATGGTTTTACCCATGTCTAGGCCCCTTTTTTAATGTATAAATAAGTAGCTAGGCAATGTAAGAAAAGGTTGGTGTGCTAAGTGCTAGTGTTGGCTATGTGCAAAGAAGTGTGAGAGTAGTTCAATCTATGTGATTGTAGTTCTGATCGGCTTTGTGCAAGAACCTGTGAAGGTTTATAAGTGAGAATAGTTGTGAATTCTTTGTGCATACTGTATGTAAGACTTGTAGAGCTAAGTGCAAGTGTTTTTTAAGTGCTTTGTGCATAGACAGTGTAAAGGATTGGTGCCTTGATATAATTCGGGGAAGGAGGATCTGGCGAGGTGCACACAGATCTATTGTCCTTTACAAAGTTGGATCTATGGCTTGATGCATGTAAGAATATTGGAAGAAGCTAATAAAGAAGAATAATAATTGGTGGACATAGCCCCACACTGGTGTGAACCACGTATATCATGTGTTATTGGGTTTTGTGTTAGAAAAATAGGACCACGGAGCAATAAAATAAAACAAATGCGGAAATAAAACACAAAAGATACACAATACAAGAGAGACACAGATTTACGTGGTTCACCCAGTGTGGGCTACGTCCACCATAGAAATTGCCAGGTCCTTTCTTTATTATTATCCAACAAAATGAAGGGATACAACCTACA
>ML784613.1:452725-473411 GCA_009831015.1 Picea engelmannii
TTGCAGTCTCTAGAGAAAAGGTTATGTTGTGGCATATCGAAGAGAAGGGTATTCGAATACTAAACGGTAAAGGTATGGTTGAAGGTATGTATAAATTCTCTATGGATTTTCATAACTATGAACATTGTGTATATGGGAAGCAAAGTTGGGAAAGATTCCCCTATGGTTCAATGAGGGCAGAAGGAATTTTACAAATAGTGCACAATGATGTGTTTGGACCTATGTCGGTTCCATTATTAGGAAAATATGTGTACTATGTCTCATTTATAGATGAATTGTTGAGGAACACTTGGATATATTTCCTCAGGAAGAAATATGAAGTATTTGACAGGTTTAAAGAGTTCAAGGCTCTTGTTGAGAATCAAACAGAGAAAATAATTAAGGTGTTGAGGATAGATAATGGTGGAGAATTCTGCGGGAATGAATTTGAAGAATTTTGTAAGAAGTGCGCTATAGCAAGGTAGAATAATAATCTGTATACACCTCAAAAAAATGGAGTTGCAGAAAGGATGAACATGATGCTGATCGAAAAATGAAGGTGCATGCTTAGTGGTGTCGATTTAGGGAAAGAATTCTGGGCAAAGGCAATGGGTATTGCATGTTACCTGGTCAAAATAGCACCCTCATAGGAACCAAATGACAAGACTCCACAAGAGTTATGGAATGGTAAGAAACCTTCTCTCACACATCTCAAGGTATTTGGCTGTGAGTCATATGTTCATGTTCCAAAGGAAAAAAAGAGTAAGCTAGATAAGAAGGTTGAAAAGCGTATCTTGATTTGGGTATAAATATGGTCTTAAAGGTTATAATCTTTGGAACCCATAAACTAAGAAGGTTGTGTGTAGTCGAGATGTGGTATTTAGAGAAATGAAGGATGTTTTCAAAAAGGAATTCCTACCATGTAAGGAATAAAAAGAGAAAATAAATTTTGAGCCAAAGGATGATGAATCAGACTCTACAAAAGAACAGGAATACGAAGAAGAAGATACTCATACTCTAGTATTAAGGAGATTGGTGCGAGAAAAAAAACTACTGGAAAGGTATACTCCAGCTGATTTCCATTCAAATTTTTCTTTTTCTATTACTGATGATGATCCTAGAATTGTTAGGGAGGCAGTGGATTCAAAGGATGGAAAACCTTGGAAAAATGACATGTTTGAAGAAATGACAACCTTGGATACGAATGAGGCTTGGGATCTAGTGGATTTTCCGACTGGAAGAAATCCCATTGGAAACAAATGGGTATTTAAAAAGAAGCTAAATGCATAAGGAAAAGTGGAGAAATACAAAGATCGATTAGTACCAAAGGGTTATTCCTGGATTGAGGGAATTGATTTTGGTGAGATTTTTTCTCATGTTGCCAAGTTAACTTCTATTATATTTATGTTATATCTTGTTGTTGCATTTGATTTTCAAGTAGAACATATGGATGTGAAGAAAACATTCCTACATGGGGATTTGGAAGAATAAATCTATATGAAGCAACCATAAGGATTTTCTATGAAGGGAAAGAAGGAGTTGGTTTGCAAGCTGAAAAAGTCGCTGTATGGTTTAAAACAATCACCAAGGATGTGGTATCAAAATTTTGATACTTATATGATGGTACTTGGATTCAAAAGAAGCAAAGAGAATCACTATGTGTTTTTTAAATTTATTGGTGATCATTTTATTTATTTGGTCTTATATGTGGATGACATGTTTATGATAAGAAACAACAAGGAGATTATACAGGATGTGAAAACTCAGTTGTCCTCTAAATTTGACATGAAGGATCTTGGTGCTGCAAATTTCATTTTGGGAATGGAAATTAAAAGAGATTGGAAAAATAGGAAAATCTGGTTAAATTAGAGAAAATATGTTGAGACAATATTGCATAGGTTTAATATGAAAGAATGTAAATTGGTCAGAGTCCCTATTCCTGTAGGTGTAAAGTTATCTATGGATTAGTGTCCCAAGACACAAGAAGAGGAGGAGGACATGTCTTGTGTTCCATATACAAGTGTGGTTGGTACTTTGATGTATGCAATGGTCTATACTAGACTGGACATTGCACATGCAATGGGAGTTTTGAGCAGGTATATTTCAAAACCAAGGAAGGAGAATTGGAAAACAATAAAGAGGGTTTTTAAGTATTTGTGTGGCACTGCTAGCTATGGATTGTGCTACCAAGGAAGACTGGGATTGTTGATGAATACAACCAAGACAAAAGTTCGAGTACTTCCATGAGAGACTTGGCCTGATGGAGAATGCCTCACTAGCTGAGAGGGAGTGTTGATGATTACAGCTGTGTGAGACATCCTCTAGGACAAAAACCTGAGAGAGAGCCCCTGAGATGGGTGTGTGGTTCCTATATGAGACAGATCTAGAATGTAGTGATGGAATCCTCCTTACAGAGAGTTGAGAAGAACTCCAGATGATTCTTCTGTGTAATGTAATGAGAAAGGAGATCTACTGAGTTGGACGTGCTTGTGGCTGAGTACAAGGTGAACGTGTGAATTCCCATGAGCTGGGTGCATTATTACAAGACAAATATGAAAACGATGTATTCGCCTACTTTGAGTAGAGAGTTGAGATGATGAGCTCCATATGACTCTCCTGTGTAATGCAGTGGGAAAGAAGATATGCTAAGTTGGACATGCATGTGGATGAGCACAGGTGAACGTGATCCTCGTGGCTGAGCACTAGTGAGTGCGATTCTCCTGTGAGACACAATGAGATAGAGATATGGACATCCCTATGGATGGGCCCCTAGTGGATGAGCACTAGTGGGTGTATGATATCCCTTGCTATATTGTTCAAGAGTTAGAATTACCTATAACCCTAATTGTAATGTAAAGGGTACATGTCGGACCTACCTTAATGCAATAGATAATTAATGTAAAAGATAATTAATCTGGTAATTATTAATTATATTTTGAGTTAGTGAGGTCGGCCCTATTGTGCCAATAGAAACTTTTGTTGACAGGTTCAGTCTAATATAAGTAAAGGTAAATTCCCCATTGAGGAATCATATCTCAAGTGTGAGTTTGGAAATTTCAGCAAACACTTATTCTTGGGAAAAGTGCACACCTCTCTTGGGCACTAGGTTTCTAGGGTTTGTGAGCACCCTTTTGTGTGTTAGGTGTTTATGGTGGTGGAGGTATTTCTATTGAATAATATAGACACGGATTGAATGGGTTTTCTTCCCTTGTTGAGAAGGGTTTCCCATGATACTTCTTGTGTACTTGTTCATGGTGTTTCTTCTTGTGATCTTGGTTCCTGCAACAAATTGTCTATGATTTAAGTAAAATGATAAAATGGAATGAAATTCATGCTTAAGCCTAGATTATTGAAAAATCAACATGGTATCAGAGCATAGGTCTTGAAGAACCCATTTCACAAGCATCTACTAGTCATCTTCTCATTTCTGCAGAACCATGTGACCCTCCTAGGGTTTCCAGAAAATTCTTACGACCCTCCTTTCTTAGGTGTTCCAACCCTTAATACTTGGACGTTGGGGATGAAATTTGGACAGGAGGGTACGAACTCCTTCAGTGCACCTCCAAAATCTCTTAAAGTGAAATTCCAAGAATTTTTTTATTTTTGGCCCTAGGGTTTCTAGGGTTCCACAAATTTCTGCAGATTTCTGGTTTTTAGGGTCTCTGCAGCTCTTTGAAGAAGCCTTCAAAATTATGTGTGTTCCTATGAATTTCAAGGATTATTATTGGTATTCATAAGCCCAACAAAGCCTAAGTTTTCTAGCCTAGCCTAGCCATTAGGTTTTCTAGCCCAGTTGAAAAGGGTTTGTGAAAAATCTAAAATTATGATGAACATAACTATGATGGAAGATAAGCTTGATGAATCAAGCAAATTCAAGTTCCTGGAAGACAAGACTTCAGAGGAAGACTTATTGTGGATGATACAAAAAGGTGACATTGTGACTACCTTCTTCATAAAAACGTCAGAGGACAGAAATCAATGAGGTTCCATTGGAGAAATCATATCAGCACCCTCAGGTATGCACTTGTATATATATTATTTGTATCATTGTCATAAGGGTAATTGCAAGAGGAAGGAACCTTTTTTTGAAGTCATGGATCTTAGTGCATTCAAAGGAACAACACACTGGAAGTGAAGAATCCAGGGTTGATTATTTTAATTGTGATTCCTCTAACCTATATTTCTAAAGTTTTCTACATTACAAGTAGGTGTTTTTTCCATGACAACAATCCTTAAATTGTTTTGATTCTAGAGATGTGCTCATTATTATCCTTTAGGAGATATTCTTTTTTTGGTTCCTCTTGTTTTATTGTTCCAGACAGGTTAAGAACAAAGGAAGACATTTATCCTTCAGAGGGAGTCACTTGATTTAGAGGGAGTTAAAACTATTTGAGAAAGAGGGAGAATAGAACCATCATTGAGGAAACCAATGCAATAATGCATGATTAGAATATTTCTATGATTCCATGGGCAGAAACATGCATGACACATTATATGTTTAGAACAAGAGTCTTCACCAGACTTTGAAAAACATAACTCCCAAAGAAACCTTCACTAGAGTGAAGCCTGAGATTGAACACTTCAGTATATTTGGGTGCCTAGTGTATTTTCATGTACCCAAAGAGAAGAAGTCCAAGATAGACCCTTCAAGGAGAAAGGATACATTTATGGGATAACAAGTGAATCTTTGAAGACATTCCAGATCTACATCCCTGTTTAGAGATAGATCGAGTCACGCAAAGATGTTTTCCTTGAAGAAGAGATAGCCTTTCAAAGATCCAGAGAATATCAGATGGATATTGAGAGTGAGACAATACCTTCTCCCCCCTTCATCATTTCAGAGGGAGACAAACATTATTCCAGCTGATCCAGTTTCTCTAGTTGATATGTCTAGAGATATTGCAGTAGGACATAAAAGGCCCACCTAGGCTCACTCTGCAGGAGGCAGAGGAACATACAAGCCCCTCAAGGCAAATCCCGATAAATCAAAAGATATTTTTGAGCTATCCTTCAGTCATGATCCACTTCATTGATTCTGAGCCTCCTTTCCTTGAAGAAGCAACAAGAGAACATGTATGGCAAAATTCCATAACAAAAGAATACCAATATATCTTAAATAATGATGTATAAGATATTTTTCAGAGACCAGAAGGGAAATATATGGTGACTTCCAAGTGCATCTATAAGATCAAGCATGCAACTAATGGAAGTGTCAAGAAATACAAAGTGAGATCTATAGCCAGAGGATTCTCACAAACAAATGGAGTTGTCTATGATGAGACACTTGATCCAGTAAGCCCAATACACTTCCATCCATACTACCATACATGAGTTGGAAACTATATCAGATGGATGGATTCTTGATGAGTTTGGGTTTCATCAAGAGTATTGTTGATCCAAACCTATATTATTACAGTGTTAGTGACGAGAGCCCGATTTTGATGAATTATTCATAAATCCTTGTTGTTGGATACAAGTAGGCTTTGAATTTTGATTTCGAGATGAAGGATCTGAGTATGATGCACTACTTCTCGGGACAAGAACTATGACAAAGGACCGATGATATTTTCACGATTCAAAGAAAATATACAGTGGGAATATTAAAGAAGTTCAGTATGACAGAATGAAAATCCACTGTGATGGATTTGAAGAAAATGAATGATGATGATTCAGATGAGATTGATCCACATCTGATTGGATCACTGATGTATTTTGTTAACACCAAACTCGATTCATGCTATGCGATGAATGTACTTAGTCATTCCATGAGTCAACCGAGACAGACTCACTAGATAGAAACATAACATGTATTGGGATATCTACAAGGCACAGTTAGATATGGCCTGAGATATGTCTCCAATGTAGACTTGAGTTTGTAGGGATATGCAGAATGGACAAAAAGTACAGTGGATTGGAATATCACATCCGATTGTTGTTTTACCATGAAGTTTTCCATGGTGTCATGGTGCAGCAGGAAATAAATCTATGTGGCCTTGAGTACCACAGAAGCAACGTATATAGCATTGAGTGTGAGAAGCAGTGTGGCTTCACAAGATTTTGACATATTTACTTGATCATGAGATGAATTCTATGATGATAACTAGAGTTGTGTGTGAATCTCTTTGAGAGCCCAATGTTCCATGATAGATCGAAACACATTGAGATAAAATATTATTTTCAGAGACATGATGTAGAAGAAAATAGTACACGTGCAGTACCTTCCTACACATGAGTAGGTTGCAAACATCTTCACCAAACTGACTTGGTGAAGAATGCCTCTCTAGTTGAGAGGGAGTGTTGATGACTACAGCCAAGAAAAAAGTTCAAGTACTTCCATGCAAGACTTGGCCCGATGGAGAATGCCTCCCTAGCTGAGAGGGAGTGTTGATGATTACAGCTACGTGAGATATCCTCCAGGACATAGAATTGAGAGAGAGCCCCTGAGATGAGTGTGTGGTTCCTATTAGAGATAGAGATGGAATGTAGTGATGACATCCTCCTTATAGAGAGTTGAGAAGAACTCTAGATGATTCTCTTGTGTAACGTAGTGATAAAGGAGATTTGTTGAGTTGGACGTGCCTATGGCTGGGCACAAGGTGAACATGTGAATTCCCATGAACTGGGTGCATCGTTATGAGAGAGAGATGAAAATGTTGTATTAGCTTCCTCTGAGAAGAGAGTCGAGGTGATGAAATCCATATGACTCTCCTGTGTAATGCAGTGGGAAAGAAGATCTACTGAGTTGGACGTGCCTGTGGATGAGCACATGTGAACGTGATCCTAGTGGATGAGAACTAGTGAGTGTGGTTCTCATATGAGACACAATGAGATAGAGATATGGAAATCCCTATGGATGTGCCCCTAGTGGTTGAGAACTAGTGGGTGTATGAGATCCCTTGCTATATTGTTCAAGAGTCAAACTTACCTGTAACCCTAATTGTAATGTAAAGGGTATAGGTCGACCCCACCTTAATGTAATAGATATTTAATGTAAAAGATAATTAATCTGGTAATTATTAATTATATTGTGAGTTAGTGAGGTCGGCCCTGTTGTGCCAATAGACACTTATGTTGATAGGTTCAGTCTAATATAAGTAAAGGTAAATTCTCCATTGAGGAATCATATCTCAAGTGTGAGTTTGGAAATTTCAGCAAACACTTGTTCTTGGGAAAAGTGCACAACTCTCTTGGGCACTAGGTTTCTAGGGTTTGTGAGCACCCTTTTGTGTGCTAGGTTGTTACACATCAATATTACTCGATTTGATAAGTGTCGCAAGTGTCACATGTTCCTCACAACTGTTGCAAGTGTCGCATGTTGTTCACAAGTGTCAAAAATGTCAAACAAAGCATACTGCCATGATGACAACACTAAGGAGACACTCAAAATACCTCATATACTTGATTTGGAGGGAGGAGAATGATTAACAAAAGTTAAGAATCTCTTGCCACCTGAACGAAGCTCTTAAACTAGGGTTTTGAGGGAGAGCGCTCCCCTATGGCACCCTTAGGAGCGTTGGCGCTCCCCCACAAGGTACTGGGGAGAGTTATAACACCAAATCACCCCTCTGAAGGAGCACTACCCATATTTGAAGTGTTGGCGCTCCCCTTGAGCCTACTAGGGAGAGTTATAATGCCCTGATGCCCCTTTTGAGGGAGCGTTGTCTAATCTGGGAAGTAGTTGATCTGTTGAGGAGAATAAGGGGAGGATCTTTCATGTTTGGAAGGCAGTTGCATTCAAATTCCTGATTGAATAAGAAGATCCCTAATCTAAGGAGGGAATTCCTCAACCTACCCTAAATATACCTCAAGAGGTTAAGCCTCTCTTAACCTATATAAGCAGGCTCTATGATGGTGGAAAGGGGGAAGAATTGCAAGCATGAAACCTATGATCTCATAGGAAACACACAGTGAACTGAAGGAGAGTAATCAGTGAAGCTGCTATCATCCAGGTTGTGGATATTTTGAGCAAGGGTTAGACAAAGGGGACTTGACGAAGCTGTCGCATTCGCATCTACGATTGTAAGTTACTGMTGTCATTGTTCTCATTAATATGACATGCCTGGCCTGTTTCTTTCTATTTTGTGTCTGATCTTACATGAACTTATCTCTGATTGATAGATCTRTTTTCAAGCTAATATCAATAGAGTAGGAAGTGGTCGTACTACTGTTTGTCTACAGGGCTCATCGAGGAGCGAAAGATTGGAGCTCAACTCGGAGCGTGTAGGGACAAACRTCGATAAAAAAGGTGCTTYTGTTCTCCTTCCTCCTCATGCATTAGTTTGTATAGATATGAAAGGAAGTCASKGTCCACATTAAGCACTTTCTATCTTAGAGTTAAGGGTCTAGCTCTTTGAGGAAATCTACCTGTCCGCGGGGAGATTTTCCTACAACAAAAACTGGCGACTCCRCTGGRGAGTCTCGAATCGAAACTTTTTGTTTTGATTTCTCCTCATAGACCTTGTCTTACCACTTGATTGTTCTCAGACTTGGTTCACCCATTTTTTTATTGATTCCATGAGCTKATTGACTMCCTACCCCATCACTCTCAGCTTGCTTGACAAGACTATACTGCAATTTTTGGATTTTTTGACATTTTTAGGAGCTTTTTGAACCTAGCGCCCCTGTGGCTGTGTTAACAGAGTGCCAACACTCCCTGACTGCTTTGCACAGAGCACTATAATGCTTGGTTTCCTTTACACCAGAGTGCCAACCCTCTTTTGGCCAAAAAATTTTCCAGAATTTCTCTTTTCAGGGTTTTACCTCTCTGTTTCACTTGCTGGGCCTCCCTGTGATTCAATGCTTCTTCCTTTTCAACTTTGATATCCTTCTTTCTGAGGAAAAAAACACCTTTTTGTTTGGATTTTGTAACCTTCTCCATCATTGTTGAGTTTTTCTGCTGTTTGGAGTTTGAAACCAATGCACTGTCTTTCTCTCCTTTTTGACTGAGTGAGAAACTCTGGTGAAGGACATCAAAAGCTTACAAATCTCTCCATTTGGTTTTGGTCAAGGTCATTGTTCTTCGACATTTATTTTGGTGTGAAGTTCTTGATTTTATTTTATTTCGTTTCTTGTTTTTGATCACAACGAAAGGTTGTGTTGTTTGTACAAAACCTGCTTGTGTTTGTTTGAGTTTCCTTGATCCAAAAAGATAATTGGTAGGACAAGTGTTGTTTCGAATTAATCATTGTTCATATACAAACAATAGAGAGACATCTTCAAGATTGATTTTGCATATTAGAAGGTATTTTCAAAAATTTTAGCACCACATCGGATTTGATTGAAGAAAATTCGTTTGAGGACATTCCTTGTTAGTGATGGTTAGTGAAAAGAACTCTCTCTCTCTCCCGTAAACAGATGTTCATAGAAAATAAATGAATGCTTATCATATTTAATGAATTTTTTGGAGACTGAGTCATAATTCCATCCGTTTCACTTCCATGCACCCCTTTTGAGTAAAGAACAACTATAAAATGGACTCTAATTAAAAATTATCTAGAACATTTTCTTTTCTAGTATCCTCCACCAACAATAGACTAGGACTAGTACTTTGGATTAGGCTGTGAGCATAAATCTCCAAAGTTTCCAAAAAACATTAGCATCCTGAGCTAGGGAGAGTCAAATCCAATTGTCGTATAAGTCTGCCTGGGATCCCCCTCTCACATAGGGGTTACGCACGAGGTCGCATTCAGGAGAGCTACGAAGATTATCCCTCCGTGGTTTGACTAATTGTAGTGGTTAGATCGTATTATGGGGATCGCTTAAAGGTAAATCCACAATTACTGAGTGGAATCCTTTCAAGTTGATTTTGGGCTAGATACCCTGCTCGTACGTTCGGATCGGACTGTCGACTGTACCCGCCCAGGGGCTGACTGCGAATTGGTAACTTTAGTGGCCATAATATTTAGGGTCTTACACAAGGTGACAGTGAAGGGAAGTCTCACTGTACCTGGAGCAGACATTGGTCAAGCTCACTCGGGCTCCTGGAGGGTAAATCCACAATTACTATGTGGAAGCTTGCACCAGGGTGAAACTTCATTAAGCAGGTCGCCATTGTAACTATTCCACCATAACCCCAGCCCTTCTTGACTTGATCACGCGACGTTGGATTTCATCACCAACTAGTACTGTCATCAAGAGAAGGTCCTGTTTGCTTGGTTGTGATTCTTAGATTCTATTAGCATATGCTATTTCTTCTCGATAGTTGGCCATAGATCTTTTTCGTCGACTCTTTTTTGCCAACATCGACCCTCCACGCCGTTCGCGGAGGCTATAGGGACTTCCTCCAGAAAATATGGAAGGGAACACCCCTTTACCCCCTCATTCTACGGAGGAATATCCTCAACAGAGAAAGGTTCAAGACACTACAACTTCCTAAGAAGAAGTTCCCACTCCTTTAGATAATTTTCGAATTGTTTCAGAGTCTCCGAAAGCTTTCCGTATTCCGGAGGGATATGAGCGACGTGTTCTCCAACTGAATTCAGTCGGTGAATTTGTCGTCGTCAATCCTTCTGACATTCCGACTGGGTCTCATTCAAACCCTTTAGTCGACGACCCCTTTTGGACCACAGACATTGTTCAAAGTCCACCGCGCATGGTGCGGGATATTTATGGAACAGGAGCAGGTACCAACACACCTATCACCTACACCGTACCTTTAAACCATTTTACCGATACTACCATTTTTACGACCACACCATCCATTGGTACGAACACATCGTCCATTGGCCCAAGGTCTACTTTTCCTCTCCAGACGACGCATTCTATAATGGTCCCTCACATTCCGACTATCCTTTCCAGTAATGCGGTGGTTAGCCAAGCTGCAATTGGCACACCAGTAACACCTAGACCTTCGTCATCACTCCCTTTTGGGTACAGAGCATTGAATTTTTTTGCTACCACTACTACCCAAGTTATGCTGAGAAGTTCCATACCTATCCAACAACCTGGAGGGACCGATCTTGGTGGTCTTAATCCATTCAGCGGTACCGGTCAGTCATTTACGTCTAGTTCTCAAATTCCAAGAATTCTACCTCAAGCTTGGGGGCATCCTCCCACCGGAGGACAAATTCCATTTGGAGGGCACCCTCATGATGGGGGGCAGCCTCAATCCGGAGCCTACCATCAACCATATGGACAAAATGTGTTTGCGACGCCTAATCCATGGAATATCCCTTTTTCAGGGAACTCACAGTTCTCGGCGGGACACAATTCGCAAGCTCCACAACAACCCCCTTATGGACAAACACCAAATCTAGCTTATAATCCTCATAACTCATCCGGTTATCCTCCGCTCGCACATGTTTGTCAAAACACCTCAAATCTTGTGTACCCTGGTCAACACCAACCTTATACAAGAGGGCCCACTAGTTACAATTATCTGCATAACCCAGTGTATGGCCCTACTGGTGTCCTTATGCCACACCAGTATTACCCACAAGTTAACCGACAACTACCTTTCCTCGCAACTCTGGACCTTCCAGACTTGTCTCGGTTAACAAATGATCCTATTTTTCATTCTCCGGTTTGGCCAGCTATTCCAGCTAAACTTCCATCCGATATTCCAAAATTCGACGGAAAGTCCGGAGAAGACCCAAACAACCATGTGATGACTTTCCATTTGTGGTGTTCATCCAACTCCCTCATGGACAATTCTATACGTTTGCGTCTTTTCCAACGAACGCTTACGGGTTCTGCAGCAAAGTGGTATATTGAACTACCATGCACTTCTTTTCACGATTTCAACTCCCTCCCCATGTCCTTCCTCACACACTTCCAACTACCCATTCGATACGAGACAGGTACTGAACTATTGAACTCCCTTCGTCAGACAACCTACGTACATATCTCCGATCATATTCATGAATGGAGACAACGATGAAGGATAATCAAAGCAGTCATTCTTGACCAATTATTAGCAGAATGGTTCACCAAATCACTATTACCCCAGATCGCTTGTGATGTTGCCATGGGTGGTGTAGTCACCGAGGAAGAAGCTATTGCTCGAGCTCAATACTTAGACTTGGTTTATTCGTAGTCTGGTACTCTGTACGAGTTGATACCGAATGCTACCCGTGCCACTAATGATCCATCCAAACCATCGTCTACCTTGCACGCGGATGGAGTTATTGGCTCCGTCAAAACCCAATCTACTTCCCAGCCGGCTGGAACAAATCAACGGCCCGCTCCGATGGATACTCCCAGTCCGAATGCACCCTCTTCTACTCCCCCTCAAACTCAGGTCTCAGAGGTGAATGCGGTCCAATCGACCCCTTCACAACAACCTGGGGGCAAGAAAAAGCAAGAAATAAACCCAAGAAAAACAACAACAATGAAAAACCAAAAATTCAACCTCAAACCCCTGCTGCCGGAAAACAACCACAATGAAAACCGAAATTCCCATGTCTCATTTGTGGTGATGATCACTACACCCGAGACTGTCCACATCGCAATGAAGTGGCCAAGCTTTTCAAGGGAAATTCACAACTCGTTGTGCTTACTCAGCCTTTTCCACAGCAGCAATCTTTGGTTTCTCAAACCCCCACTGCAGGGGGCAGTTCCAACCAATCCTATGATGAGGCCTTGACAAGTTCCCACATTTACATGTTTAATGGGATTAATCTAACCAATCGCACTGTGACATACGACACGCTAGGTAAACCTGATAAGCCAAAGACTACTGATGGTTCCGTACCAGACCCATTACCATCTTCCATTAGTCCTCCATCTGCTAGGCCTCCATCCAGGCCACTTTAGATTGAGAAAACTTTGGTTGACTCCATCTTATTCCCTCCTAAGATAACTATCCAAAAATCTACCTTCAATCCTAGTTCACGGGCTGCCCAAAACTACAACATTGTTGAAGATTTGGCTCAAGCGCCGTGTTCTATGTCTGCTTTGGAAGTTCTACAACACTGTCCCAGCCAACGTAGAATGCTCTTAGCTGCCATCGGCGCTTTCGATCCTGAGTCGTAAAATAACCTCATGTTTAATCTGGATGATCATCAACCCCGACTCTCTCACCAACTAGCTTTTCAGATCGATGTTGTTGTTCACAATCAACAAATTCACCGAACTATCTTGGATGAGGGGGCCTCTACTTGTGTCATGTCTTTAGCTTGTTGGAAAGGCTTAAAATCACCTGCCCTTAACAAATCCCCTACGATGTTACGTGCTTTCGATGGACGAGGTTTTCATCCTCACGGACTATTACAATCCCTAGCCATTCAGTTGGGTGGAAAAACTGTTACTGTTGATGTCGAGGTGGTCGATGCCCCCCTTGATTACAACCTACTACTTGGAAGAAGTTGGTTCTACACTATGACTGGCGTCACCTCGTCGGTGTTTCGATGTGTACAATTCCCCCATCAAGGCAAAATTGTCACTATCGATCAACTCGATTTTTGTACACCTGACGCTCGCGTCCCTGTCACCAACAACATTCCTTTCTTGGGAGACCACCCAGTTACATATGAAAGCGTTGGTGTTGGATTTTTGAAAGATTCTAGCCTTATGGGTACTTTCCTACACCACTTCCACCCACCACGCATCATATTTCCACCGTCAATATGATCTCGACTATGCCTTATCAATCCTTGGAATCATTTGACCCTTGGATTGTACCTAGTCCTTTGGAATTTGATGTGCTCGGTGACACTATGCCACTTAGCCCAGCCAAGGTCGCATACGTAGCTATTCAATCTGCCTCTCCCTCTCCGGACAACCCACATTTCTTGGCACCCGATGCCTACTCGATGCCTTCATGGTTGGATTCACTATCGTCTGCACTCGATTACATTTCCCAAATTTTCCCTTCTGATGAATCTATTATGGAAATGCTTAGCATTGACGACGTACCTTGGGATGATAACCATCATCGATCCTCTTTTCTTCTACCTCTGGAAGAAATTCACCAAGACATACACTCTGTATTCCCTCCCGATGTTACCAATGCTCCACAATCTCCCATCCTCACACAAGATACTCTCTCTGAGGGGAATATGGGTAACATCTCTACTACGATCATTATTGATATTTCGATCAAAGAAGGCATTGTGGAAAACATTAACCTTGGTGCTAATTGCACACCTGAAGAAGTGGTCTCTTACATCGCTCTGTTTAAATAATTCCGCGATGTCTTCACTTGGAGCTACAAGGAAATGCTAGGGATCGACCCTTCGATCATCATACACGAAATCAAGAATTACCCTGGCGCAAAACTTGTTCGACAAAAACTCCGCCCGGTTCATCCCAAGAAAATCGCGGCTATAAAGGCAGAAGTTGAGAAACTTTTAAAATCTGGCTTCATCTATCCTGTCCCTTTGACAGAATGGGTCTCCAACCTTGTTTCGGTTGCCAAAAAACAAGGGACCATCTGTGTCTATGTTGAATATCGGGATCTCAATAAATCTTGTCCAAAGGACAACTACCCTACGCCCTTCATCGACCAAATCATCGATAATTGCGCTGGGAGCGTAATCTTCTCTTTCATGGATGGCTTCTCTGGGTATAACCAGATTGAAATCTTGCCTGCTGATCAACATAAGACAGCCTTTATCTGCCCATGGGGAACTTTCACCTATCAAAAGCTACCTTTTGGTCTCAAAAATGCTGGTGCTACTTTCCAGCGGGCCATGTCGTACACTTTCCACGATATAAAGCATATCGCAGAACCTTACCTCGACGACTTACCTGCCCACTCATCCAACTGATCCGATCACGTTGATCACTTACGGTCTATTTTTCTCCGATGTCGATTCTACCGTATCCACTTGAACCTGCATAAATGCATTTTTGCCGTCGAATCCGGTCGACTCCTCGGTTTTATTGTCTATAAAGATGGGATTAGGGTGGATCCTTTAAAGATTAAGGCCATTCTAGCCTTACCCCCACTTACCAATTTAACCCAACTCCAAATTTTGCAAGGCAAAGCAAACTACTTCCACTATTGCAATGGTGTTAGTTCAGGAGGACCCCAACGGTGAGGAACATGTGATCTATTACCTGAGCAAGAGTCTATCTAGACCCGAACTCCGATATTCAAATGTAGAGAAACTGGCTCTGGCAGCCGTCATCGCTGTCCAGAGATTCTGCCATTACATCTTACTACGCACCACCATGGTGATTGCGGACTCAAACCCCATGTACCACGTCTTGACACGTCAAGTGCTTGGGGGAAAATACTCTAAATGGATCGTCATCCTTCAGGAATTCGATCTTGAATTTACAAAGTCCAAAGCCAAAAAGTCCTTGGTGTTTGCGGAGCTTATTTGCAATCTCCCTCATGATGATGAAGACATCGAACCTAGAGATTCTCTCCCTGATGAAAATCTTTTCCTTATCGGCACCTCGGATCCATGGTACGGAGACATCCTCCTTTACCTCCAAACCTAGCGCTTTCAACCTAACACTTCCCGCGAAGAGCGTCGACGTATTCGCCACCATTCTCGTCGTTATCTTATCGTCGGAAACACCTTGTATCACCATGGTATTGACACCATCCTTTGACGATGTCTGATTCATGCAGAGGACGAACGCGTTTTGAACGATTATCACCTTGGCACCTGTGGCGGTCACCTTTCTGGGATGGCCACATCCCAAAAAATCCTACGTGCTGGCTATTTTTGGCCCTCGATTTTCAAAGATTGTATCGAGGCAGTCAAAAAGTGCCCACCCTGCCAAGTTTTTAACAACAAGGCACAAACCCACCCTACTACGCTGCACCCCATTATCACCATCGACCCCTTTGCCAAGTGGGGTATCAATTTCATGCAATGTAATCCTACCTCAGTCGGGGGGCACGGTTATATAATTGTTGTCGTCGACTACTTCACCAAATGGGCTGAGGCTATGCCTACCTTTCTGAACGATGGTCGTACCGCAGCTCTGTTTCTTTTTAACCACATCATAACTCGTTTTGGTGTACCACGCGCCATTGTCATTGATCACGGTGCACACTTTAAGAACCGGATGATGAGCGAATTGCATGTCAGATTGGGTTTTCGCCATGAAAACTCATCCCCATACTATCCTCAGGCCAACGGAAAAGTTGAGGCCATCAACAAAGTCCTAAAAACCATGATTCAACGTATGGTAGGGGAAAACAAGACATCCTGGCATCTACAACTTTTCTCCGCTCTTTGGGCTTATCACACTTTCGTGAAAACCGCAACTGGATTTACTCCTTTCTAGTTGGTGTATGGCATTGAAGACGTTTTACCAATCAAGTGTGAGATTCCATCTCTGAAACTTAAAGTAGAACTCCTACCCCACACTTCTGCCGAAGAAGAACATTTCTTATATCTATCCAAACTGGACGAAACACATCGTGATGCCGCTCTAATTAACAAGGCACATCAAAAACAGATCAAAAATCAATACGAAAAATCCGTCCATCCTCAGACTTTTGCAGAAGGAGACTTAGTCCTTGTCTACGACCAAGATCATGACAAATTGGGGATAGGAAAGTTAGAACCTCTCTGGCATGGCCCTTACATTGTGAAGCATGTTCTACATAGAGGTGCCTACGAGTTAGTAGATTATGATGGAATTTCACTAGGAGAGCCCCGGAACGGGCTTTACCTTAAAAAGTACCATGCCTAGATCACCTAACATCTGTACTTTGTACATTATTGTATTTTAGTTTGGTGTGTCTATTTCTTTCGCGTGCTCGAGTCTTTACCTATGCCACTCATAACTGTGCCTTGTGTTTTCATGCACATATGACATCTTCCCTTCCTATCTTTTTTAGGTTTGCAGATGGCGCTAGTCGACATACCCGGAACATTGCTTCGGCAGCATGGGTCATTTACCAATTTGACGAGGTGGTGAGTTCAAGAGGTATTTGCTTAGGACCAACATCCAATAACATGGCACAATATCATGCTATCATCAGAATTTTGAGCCAAGCCTCCTCCCTAGATATCTCTCGTATCATTGTTTACTTAGACTCCCAACTCGTGGTCTATCAACTCAATCGAATCTATGCTATCCGTAATCCTATCCTTCTATGTCTCCATCTACAAGTTCACCATCTTGAATGAATGTTTGATTACATTGAATACAGACACATTCCAAGAGAACTCAATAATGTTTCGGATTTGTTAGCCAATTACATCATGGATCGGTATCTCGCCCATATATAACATTTAAGGAAAGAAAAATTGTACATCACATGTAAATTAAAACACATCACATTAAAGGCACCATCATGTACAAATCATTTGGCACTGTAAAAAATTGGAACTGTATATATATACATAGCGTGACTGAAATGTTTTGATTACATCAAAAAGTATTTAGAAGAGAAAAATGTTGGGTCTCTACAACCATACAACATCGCCGGACAAGTCATGCAAAAATACGATCACCAGAGAGACTCTAATCTCCCTGCACTACATTGTGCTGAGAGTAACATATCACTGCACGCACTACACGTCTCAGTAGAGAATTGACATTCTCTGGCACTCCCATAGTGTGCCTCTACATATGTAAAGGCACCTCTCCCCTCCGTAGAGGAGGAATGCCCATCGTGAGGACTTGGAGGTTTCTTTCAACCTCCCAGAGACCTATCACTGGTACCCCCAGATCTGCTGCAACCGGGGCACCCCCACGACATCCTGGTATCGGTATATCGACCGGGCGCACTGCTCCCTTGTATGCATGTTGAAAACAATACATCTTTTAAAAACTCTTCTACATACCCAAAAAAATATATATACATCAAAAACTTAAAAAACAAAAACTAGACAAGGTATTGCTCAGTCTCTTACCTGACGCATCCCAATCTTCCCCCTCGGGTAGAATCAAATCCATGCTCCTGCGGAAATCCACCTCAGCATACAGGAAGTCTTCTATCCAGAGATACTGTCATCTCAACCAAGAAAAGAAATCACTGGTAAAATGGAACTCTGACTCTGCTACTAGCCTCGGAGACAAACTAGTCCACCTCTCCATCCATGGTTCATCCACTGGTCACACTGCTAGTGCTATCTGAGGCTGCATCTGGGGAATGCACTCTAAGAAAAATGAGACCAGAAAAGAGCCGTATCCAAACTGTTTCTATCCCATCCTACACCGTGAAACCTGTTCCTTCACATTTCGAAGGAACCCTGCACTCCAGTTAAACAGTGTTGGTTCCAAACATTGTACGCCATAAGCCACCTGCGATCTCGACGCTAGATGTGTGCTAGTGCTTCCTGTCATGCTCGTGATGGCAAACAAAATGGATTGGAGGGGTAACTCTCGGATATCCTTGATAGGGATTCTACCCCCCACCAGTCTTGCTCCTGGGACACAATGACATGCTAGATACGCGCCCACTTGCTCAGGAAGCGCCCTATGTCCGGAAAAGGATATGGGAACCCCTCTTTTCGAGAGGCTAGTCAAGAAATACATGTCTTCCAACTCGATGGTTAGAAGCTATGTTCCGATCCGGAATCCTTGCTCCACCACATCCCATAAGTTGATCATGTTCTCAAGCAATAAAATCTCCTTCTTCGATTTTTGCAATTTGAAGAATTTCAGTAAGCCACAATATCTCAACGCGGCCTGCGTGCGAGGACTCCGCAAGGCATCCAAGTCATCAATCTCATGCTCCCGTTATTTCCACTCGATCATGGTCGCCGAAATCACCTACAAACAAAAAAACAAAGAATTTCATTATTCAATGTTTTTGGCAATTTCGGCAACTTCTTAAAACAATTTAAAAACATGAAATCTAATGCCCACATTGTTCAAAAAGACCATGCCTTGTTTTATAATCATCATGCCCTCTCTTTACCATTCAATAATCATAAGCAACAATGAAACGTTTTTAATTAAGATGATGTTCATAATGGCTGCGTGGGCGCATTTTTTGAGTTTTCTATGACTTCTTTAACAAAAATGATCCATCCACCCAAGTGTCAAGGCGTTGGCACATTGGCTATCACTTTCTAAAACGTTTTTACACAAAGAATGTCTTACTCCTATCGTTTTTAATAGAGGCCGATTTGATCTTTTTTGGGGGCAAATTAGGGCTTCATTTTTTAAACTAAATGATGCTATGGAAATGAATATTAAACCATGTAATTGAAATAAGGAGAGATGAAGATCTACCTGGTCCAAACGGCAAGAGAAACGGTCAATAGTAGCTCTGGTATCAAGCGAAATAAGATCCACCTCCAAAATGAGAATCTCCACTGCTACAAATCCTTATGCAAAATGAAATGGTAAATGAAGTTTTTCTTGTATTACTATTTATAAAATTTCATTTTTATAAGGTATAGTTATTTATGGGTTTCTCTGACAATATCATGGCTTTACTAAACCACTGGATTGCAGTTTTGATGTCGCAGGTTTCCTAGCTGTTCTGATCGTTTGTTTACCTTGTCACATCCATGAGCATAGTCTTAGTTCGTTTTCAAGCTTGAAAATATGAGAACGCACCAGGTAGAATTTTATATCTTTTTTGGACCCGCATGGACACACGAAAAAGGAACCCCCTGGAGTCATCTTTAAACCCTTTTCAGAATCTCTAAACATGAAAAGATAACCGAGCGACCTTGTTCTCTTCATGCTTGTTAAAGTTTTTGAAGAAAACATCTGTTGAGTGATAGTTTATCTCTTTTTCGGTCTTGTCAGACTACTGTACGAAAAAGGAATTGAGAGAGTTCTCTTTTAAGTGTTTTTCCAGACTCTATAATCATGAAAAACCTTCGAGTTTTCTGTCTTTGGACTCGCTAAAACACACATCTACATGCCCATAAGGGATCGAACCCTTACTTCTTCCAGTTCGTTAAACAAAGGAAGAGGAACTTACCGAAGGTGAGTTTTATCGAGCATGTGTTATCCTCCTCGAGCTCGTTAAATTAAAAAGAGGTACTCATTTATCTGGATGGGGGAAAAAATTGAAAGAAGCAAGCCAAGCAGTTTTGTGAGAACATTACCAAGTAACTCTTAGAGTCGCCCTTGAACACGACACTTTGCCTTTTGCACACATTATAATCCGCTGAACCTCTGCACTAAGCCAATCCTTTGAGTTTCTTTCACTCCTTTGGGCCACCTGACATAAGTCACATCATCCAATGCATCATCAAGTTTTGGTCCATGTCACGTTTCTGCTCTCGTGCCTCAGTGTTCAAGGGAAGTATCTGCCTCTAGAGTCAGGCATCCCAAATATCTTATCTCAAAACCCGTGTCAGTCCATGTTCATTTGATCTACCAATTACATCTCTATGTCCGTTTCGTGTCGTTGATGGGGGATACATCAAGGCCCTCCTTCGGCGAGCCTATTCCTGTCGACCTCAACACATTATCCAAGAATTAGGCTTATAAACCAGTTAGTACTTTGGGACCTGCATGCCTCAATGGCAGGCCTCCTCACATTCGACAGTAGGTTTACATCATTGACCTCTGATCGGATGATTACACAGATGTTCGACTCCAGCTCATCCATTCACATTCGTTGGAATGTACTAGGGTACCTTGGGAATCATTGACATTAATGGTGATCTCCCTCACGCTTGTTAACGGTTTACATCATTGACCGGTAATCAAGTGTTCGACATCAGGACATTCATTCACATGGTTAGATTCGTACCACATCGGGATCGGTAAGAAGACCCTGGGTTGAGTGATCACTTTGATATGTACTTTGCCTGGGTTGCGAAGGAGTTTCTCTTGGACAAATGATGCATACACTGTTACATAGATCCACTTTGTATTGGTC
>ML784613.1:473461-500346 GCA_009831015.1 Picea engelmannii
TGGCTATGTCTTGTCATCTCGTAGATCCACTGTGTATTCTTCGTGGCTACGATCAGTCCAGGTCATCAGAGTATAGATCCACATTGTATCTTCAGTGGCTATACATTTTTATCAATACAATTATGGATCCACAGTGTATTTTATGGCGACCATATCTTGCAAGTCTTGATCACCCAAGCATAGGTATGCCTGCCTTGGGTTTTGAAACATGTCATAATATTTGTTGGATGTTTGTGTGCAGCTTCTGCTAGGTTCTCCGAGTCTATACCCTTGCTTGAAAGTGTACAAATCATTTCAGTTATCAGTTTGCATCTTCTAACTTCATACTTTGGGGGGAAATCTATTACACATCAATATTACTCGATTTGATAAGTGTCGCAAGTGTCACATGTTCCTCACAAGTGTTGCAAATGTCAAACAAAGAATACTGCCATGATGACGACACTAAGGAGACACTCAAAATACCTCAGACACTTGATTTGGAGGGAGGAGAATGATTAACTAAAGTCAATAATCTCTTGCCACCTGAACGGAGCTCTTAAACTAGGGTTTTGAGGGAGAGCGCTCCCCTATGGCACCCTTAGGAGCGCTGGCGCTCCCCCACAAGGTATTGGGGAGCGTTATAACACCAAATCACCCCTCTAAAGGAGTGCTACCCATATTTGAAGTGTTGGCGCTCCCCTTGATCCTACTAGAGAGCGTTATAATGCCCCGATGCCCCTTTTGAGGGAGAACTGTCTAATCTGGGCAGTAGTTGATCTGTTGAGGAGAATAAGGGGAGGATATTTCATGTTTGGAAGGCAGTTTCATTTGAATTCTTGATTCAATCAGAAGATCCCTAATCTAAGGAGGGAATTCCTCAACCTACCCTAAAGATACCTCAAGAGGTTAAGCCTCTCTTAACCTATATAAGTAGGCTCTATGATGGTGGAAAGGGGGAAGAATTGCAAGCATGAAACCTATGATCTCATAGGAAACACATAGTGAACTGAAGGAGAGTAATCAATGAAGCTGCTATCATCCAGATTGTGGATCTTTTGAGCAAGGGTTAGACAAAGGGGACTTGATGAAGCTGTCGCATTCGCATCTACGATTGTAAGTTACTACTGTCATTGTTCTCATTAATATGACACGCTTGGCCTGTTTCTTTCTAGTTTGTGTCTGATCTTACATGAACTTATCTCTGATCGATAGATCTATTTTCAAGCTAATATCAATAGAGTAGGAAGTGGTCGTACTACTGTTTGTCTACAGGGCTCATCGAGGAGTGAAAGATTGGAGCTCAACTCGGAGCGTGCATGGACAAACGTCGATAAAAAAGGTACTTCTGCTCTCCTTCCTCCTCATGCATTAGTTTGTATAGATCTGAAAGGAAGTCAGTGTCCACGTTAAGCACTTTCTGTCTTAGAGTTAAGGGTGTATCTCTTTGAGGCAATCTACCTGTCCGCAGGGAGATTTTCCTACAACATAGGTGTTTATGGTGGTGGAGGTATTTCTCTTGAAGAATATAAAAAAGGATTGGCTGGGTTTTCTTCCCTTGTTGAGAAGGGTTTCCTAGGATACTTCTTGTGTACTTGTGCATGGTGTTTCTTCTTGTGATATTGGTTACTGCAACAAATTGTCTATGGTTTAAGTAAAATGCTAAAATGGAATGAACTTCATGCTTAATCCTAGCTTATTGAAAAATCAATAAGGATTAGATAGAGTGTTAGACATACATGGATTTATGGATTCAAACTGGGATAGAGATCTGGATCGTAGGAGATCTACAAGCAGGTATGTGTTTAACCTGTTTGGAGGTGCAATTAGTTGGATGAGAAAAATACAGTCTGTAGTGGCAATTTCAACTATAGAAGTTGAATACATAGCATCCACTCATGCAAGCAAGCAGGTAGTGTGGTTACAAAGATTGTGTTTAGGTATTGGGTTGGTCCAACAAGCTATAAGGATAGATTGTGACAATCAAAGTGCAATTTTTCTAGCGAAGAACCCGACTTATCATTAAAATACAAAGAATATTGATATTCAATATCACTTTGTGAGAGAAATGATTGAAGAAAATAAGGTGTTGTTGATGAAGGTGGACACTTTGAAGAATATTGCAGATTCATTAACAAAATTTGTGAGCACTGAGAAGTTCTCTTGGTGTAAAGGATCTATGGGCATTGCCGCCCTGGATTGTTTACTATGTAACCATATAACCCCCTGTATGCAAAGAAAACAACACGTGGGAGAATGTTGGATATGTTTTATATTCTTTCCTCAATTTTTGTGTCCATTTTTGGGTGGTCCTCGATTTTGATGTTCATATTTGGGCAGTTTTTTGGCACATGTTTTTTCACCTATGGATTTCTATTTTCAGTTAAGGAATTAGGGTTTTTGACTAATCCAGGTCATTGGATTAGGGTTTTGGATGTCGTTGGCTCCTATATGTATATTGTATTGGAATTTTTTTATGGTGTGAATGAATATTGAATATGCTGGTTTTCCCGTTTTGGGTTTCTAGGGGAAAAATATCTATGTAATGTGTGTATTTTCCATTGTATCTTTTCTGTTATTTTATTGAAAATTTGTTTGTAGTAAAATATTGTACAAGGTTAAAATCTACAGAGGTGAGAGAGCATAAAATAAAATATTGGGCGGTGAGAAGATCAAACACTATCCTTGATTGGCTTAGTCCTAAGCGGATTATCAATGGTTCTATAGTGTCCCATCTTCTACCCATCAACCAACTTTCAATTGCACGTGTTTTGAAGTAATTCAATTGCAATAAATTCCAGTAAGCCAAAATTATATTATGTGAGCTTCCCACTTGTCTTTTAATCTCATGCATTTGTTCTGAATTCACCCATTGGATCAAAATCACAAGATTTGGTTTTATTGATTGTTTGATTGGGAAGGGGTGGAATTGCATTTTTTCTTGGTGTAAGAGCTTTGTCTTAACACATTAAGAATCCCATATATTTTAAATTAAGTATAGTTTCTTTATTAGAGAAATAATTATCGTCATATTTCAATAATTCTTGAATGAGGATAAGTACAAAGAAATGACCCACATTTGCCTAGGTTGGAGAAAGAATCTATAATTTTATTTAACCTAGTGAATGCCATAAATTTTGAATGTGATAATGTGAACCTGGACTTTTCTTTGACCTAGTGAATTCCATAATGTGAATACGTGGTATTTTAAACACCTAATGAATGCCTAAAATTAGACGAAGCTGAGTGATACTTCTTACATTTTTCCAACATGTACTATAATAGCCATACTATTAAGACATTTGTTGATCCACAAGCTACCCATACTATTAAGACATTTGTTGATCCACAAGCTACCCATATCTCCATTGATAATACACAACCCACCCATATACATTTTCACACAGATATCATCTAAATGGTTTGAAATTTGAATCCCCTAAAACTTAGACTCTTACATGGTCAAGTAATAGGTCACTTTCAAATCTATTTAGAAAATTTGGGTCAGCTATTGTCTCCTCATATCAATATTTAATCATTGTACGGTTCTCCTCTACTCTATGAGTCGAATCTATTATTACCGTAGGTTCCTCTTTTGTCTTCTCTTCTTTGAGGATTGATCGATCTTTGATTACTATCTGGTGGGATTTTTTAGTTGCAGTGGCTAACCAAGTTCTCTGAATTAGGATGTATAGGCATGCAAAATATCTGGATTGGAGTTTTGTTTGAACTGAAATTAGATCTGAATACTATGTTACCCAATACCGATATCAAAGACCACCAATACAAATATAAATGACTTGTGTGCAGTATGCATTGACAATACATATGACATTATGAATACCGATACCAATTAGATATGACATTATGCATTATGGTCATTTAATTTTCACTATGACTAGATGTATTAGAGGGTTTGAGTGTTCATGCAGAATGATGCCAATGCTAGTGTTAAATATCAAGGCATTGCTTCTATCCAATTTTCTAATGGTGAGTTTAAATAGATAATGAATGTACTGTATAACCTAGAAATGAAGAATAACTTTTTACTAATGGTGTCATGGTTGTGGTCAAGAAAAATGGTTTTTAATTTTTTTATAGAATGAAATCTAAGGGGTTCAATAAAGAACTCTATATTGATTGATGAAGATGTTTATAATAAGTGAATTAGTATAATATGAATGATCAAATCAAAACAACTTGTTTTACTAACATTGGAAATTGTTAAATACTTTGGTACATGTGATTTAAACATATCAACACTTGGAACTTGGATAAAATAAGTCAAAAGGATATTTTTCAAGGTATCAACATGATTAAATTTGGAAATGATACGGTATATTTTCAAGGTATGAAGAGTGGAAGTGGCACATGAAGAAGTTCCAATGTCCAATTACCATGAAAGTCTATCGATTGCTCAACTTGGCACACATAGATATTTTCCTGATCGACATTGACATCATCATCATCATCATTGTCATTTTCATCATTATCACCATCATCATAATCCTGATCATCAACATAATCATAGACATTGTGACACTCATCCACATAGTCACATAGTCAATGTTTTCATCTTCATCATTGTCTTCATCATCAACATAGCCATAATCATTGTTAACATTGTCATTATCGTTGTCATCATCATTGTCATTGTCTTCCTAATCGTTATCATCATCCTCATCCTCATCCCCATAGCCATCATCATATTTGATTTTTGGTAAATCTAAAAATTTAATTACAAAACCATGTATTGAATCATGAAAGTTTTCATAATCTCTATTAAAGATAGTAATATTCATTCAATAGTTTTAATTCTTTTATCATATTTATTATGCAAGGATAAAATGTATTGTATTTAATTTTATCGTTGCCCTATGAAACACAATTTGTGTGACAATCCATTTATCATTCAACCCACATCCTAGTAAAATTAAGTTGAAAGTTTTATGGCACAAACCAAAGAAGAATGAGTCATTATGAGTCTACATTTTTTCAACCATAAAACAATAGGGTTAAACTTATTTTATTTTGAAAATACTTCATTGTTAGGATCTTCAACAATATCCTCTAATAAAACATTAACTAGAGTTTTGAGTTTCTTTTATCTGTCATTATGTGTCCACATTTTTTCAACCGTAAAAAATAACATTTTTTCAACCATAAAAAATAACGCTAAACTTATTTTATTTTGAAAATACTTCATCATTAGTGACTTCAACAATATCCTGTAATAAAACATTAACTAGAGTTTTCTCTTTCTCTTATATTTTGAAATATAAAGATGATGTCATATAAGCTCAACTTAGGAAACCTAAATCCTGAGAAAGTATCGACTTTTCCACTCTTATAATTTAGTCAAATAAAAATATAGTAAATATGCCAAGAATATTTGATACACATTCTATAGTTATTTTCGAATATTCTATATTTTGAAGTTTCCCCTCTTCCCTATGTTAAATAAAAGGTCAATTAGGGGTAGTCAACGGTATTGAGGGTTAATTAAGGTTTTAAAAAGGTAATAAAGGGTTAATGGGGATAATAAAGGATAATTAGGGTTATTCAAGTGTAATCAATGTTAAATAGGGATTAGTTAAAGGTTAGTTAGGGGAAATTGAGAGTTAATTAGGGGTAAGTTAATCGATTTAAGGTGAATGAGGAATTAAGTACGGGTCAATTAGGTATAATTGACTATTAATTAGGGGTATTTATGGGTTAATTAGTGGTTTTCTCTTGCTTTTATATATTGAAATATAATGACAATGTTATATAAGGTAAAGTCATAAAACCTTAAAACCTTGTAGAGATTGCATTGAGTTTTCTCTTGTAATTTAGTTTAAAAAAATGCATTAAATATTCCAAGAGTATTTTATATATGTTCTGTAGTTTATTTTGTTAAAATATCTCTATTCCCATCACCTTGATAAATTACCACTATGTGTATTTCTTTTACTATAATTAAATTACAACACACATGATAAAATACACTGATTGGAAATAAACAAAACAATGAAAGAAAAAATTAGAAACCAAACTTCCCACACGCACACATAAATTCTTCCCTTCAAATAAGCTTTTCATTAATAATGACTCCAAGCTTACAAGGTCTCCCTTATTAAGAAAATGGCCCACCGAGGAAAAATACAAACACAACAAACCTAACAACTCAAGCCTCGAGGAAACCCTCTATTGATTTGCCCAGATATGCTTGCTAGACACTCAAATTTGCACTAGATCTACCTGTTGGTCCTCAGATATACAAGATATTCCCGTTGTTACCTCAATTTTGTTAGATATTTATGTTGATACCTCAAATCTGCACTAGATATGTCCACTTGTACCTCAACTCTATAGTATATTTGTTTGTTGGTATCTCATGTCTACTAGATCTACCTACTGGTACCTCATATATGCTATACCTACCTATTGGTACTTCAAATCTACACTAGATCTATCCACTGGTACCTCATATCTATTATATCTATCCATTGGTACCTTAAATATTCTCTATTTTCCCACAGATACCTCATATCTGCACTAGATCTATCTCTTGGTACCTGAGATCTATTAGATCTATTTGTTGGAACCTCAAATATACTAGATATACTTGTTGGTACCTTATATTTTCATTAGAACTACCTGCTGGTACTACCCAGGAATATGTCCTTCGATTTATGGTTGTTGGGATTTATCCTCTTGTTGCACCTTTTCACTTTCCTCCTTTTGACTTGATCTCTAGATAAAAGTTCTTCTTTACCTTTGTTGAGATCCCCTTGAATCATAGTCCTTCATGACTCAAGCACTTGAGAAAAATTTCTTCTTTTCTTCTATCCTTTGATCCACTTGAGTCATAACATAGGGTCTTTACTCAGTGAACCTGTGACATAACACCTTTGTTCATGGAATATTAAAGAATACCCCTATTTTCACTAGATATTGATAAATATATCCCAAAATCCTTTTGTTGAACCTCCATCCCAATATATATTTTCAATAAAAGAAACCCCTATTTTTACTAGATACCCGTTTTTATACCCCAAAATACCTATAAATCCCTTAAGACCCCACCCCCCCCACCCCCCCCCAATACCTACAATATATGGACTTTATTTTTCACAATTTAAAACCCCCCTTTATGAATGAATGTGATAAGATATTGTTCAATAAGGTGAAGCATCTCTGAGTAATAGTCCTTCATGACTCAAGCACTTGAGAAAAATTCCTTGTTTACTCCAAAGTGGATATCTTTCTCCTTCACCTAGCCTTTCTGTTATAATCTTGAGTTATGACTAAATCAAACATAACCCTAATATCCAAAGTAATTGACAATTGAGAATAGATCTCACCTCACTTGAGATCAATGGATAAGATTCATTTAATTCATTAATGCTAATAACTTTAGCATTTCATTAAATTAAACTCACTTTAATTATAAAATCACTTTATTTTAATAATTCCTTTAATTAAAGTAAATTTCTAAGGTAGAAGTATTTGGATGACTTCCACACGTCTAGACACTTAGACCTGTGTAGATGTACTTATTAGATGCTACAAACACTAAAACTCCCTCTTAGTGAGGAAGGTACTTCTTAAAGATCCACCTAGCATTGGCTATCCTTCCGGTCCTAGCACAATGTCTCACACATCAGCGTGCCCCATGGAATCCTACCAAACCCATTGGTTTACTACTTCTTAATACTAGTAGATTTGGCAATTTTTTTGACAACGTTTCGTTTCCCTTCCGATGGATGCACATATACATTTTGAAGAACCCAATTCCATCGGTTAGTCAAAGGCCTTTCATCACACTATCGACGACCCTGTCCATTTGTCGAATGTTCGATGTAAAAAAACAACCACATGGAAGCTATGGAGATATTTACCAATTAGACTTTTTTTGCAATTGATCACCTTAATTGAGATGATCATAGAGTTGTCGTTAGTTCGATGCATTGGGTTGCCACATGGATTTTTCTAGGAAACTATCATCAACCAAGTCGTTGTCATTTTATCAACGATGTTGGACGTTAGTGCAAAATTGGTGCACGTAAATACCATTGGAAAGCCGATGTTGGTGCCATCGAAATTGTAACCTTATGGTCGCCCATCTACATTAGAGTGGCGACACTCTAGAGGGTGGAGTCCATTGGCGATCCAACGCTATGGTGTAGTAAATTTGTTAAAGTGGCGATGCTAGTGAAACCAATATACGTTGAACTGATGAATCTAGGGAAGGAAATGTACATTAGATCGACGATGCCATGGTGGGAAACTTCCATCAAAGTGGCGATGCATGAGAGATCCAAGTTCATTAGGGTTGAGATAGATGGGAGAAAAAAGCCAGTTGAAATACCAACATGTATTTGATGATGAAACTGGGCATCAAAGGTTTGACATTGGTACAATAAAGTAAAAATATATTCAAAGCGATGTCGAACACTAAAATCCTTCTTATTATGCATTGGACACAAGGAGGGTATATATGTGTTAGATTAAGAAGTCGAAGAGGTTGAGCTAGATGTAGATGATAATGTTCTCGATATATGATTATATAAAAGATTAGTATTAGGGTTTCTGTTGTTCCATAAAACTTCAATTCAATCTTATTATAGCCTTCACATCTAAAAATGCACACTCACACTCAATAAATACATGTTTTGCTTTCAAACAATAATTTATGCCCTTGTGTAGAAATGCATGCTAGGGTTCACAAAAAAAAAACACCTAGGTATTAAGACACCTACAATTTGAGTGATTCAAGTTTTTGACGTCATTTTAGATAATTTTACACCTATATACATATTTAGTTTTTCATTTGCAAACATAAAAATGGTTGTTCTCTAAAAGAGGCAAAGTCGACCTTGTAAATTGAGAGACCAAAACAATAGAAAGTGACCTAAGGGAAATGCACACTCATGCTTCTATATAGCTCCAAATTTAGTTATATAAGTTTTTGGGTGAAGTTAATAACGTTCTAAATTTATATATATAATCAGGAGTGGATTTTAAAATGACTAAGTACTTCTACCTTGAACCAAGGTTCAAGATTTTTTGTAAAATGGAGGGAAAAACTATCTCATTGTAAAATGCATGCCTAAGACTCATATGACCTCCAAATTGAGTGGTTCAAATTTTGGAGTTTGGATTTGATCATTTTACATATATTCATACTTTAGTTATGTATTTTGAAAACATAAACACTTTGTTTTTCCTAAAGGATAAAAGTTGCCTTGTAAATGCAACAAAATGCATAAAGTGAAAAATGTATAAAAATACATGAAAACATGACATGATGAAAAATGCATGCCCTAGGAAGAAAAATCCATGTATGGTGTTGGTAATTTACAAGTTACAAGTTATAGGACTATGGATTTGTTGTAAACTCTAAATAATGTATACTAGGGTGATTTGTGCCCAAAATTTAGTAAAGGGTTGAAATATACATGAACCTTTGACAACTGTGCACACACTAAATGAAATGGAAAAATGAGTACTAACTACCTACSTCCAGGATCTCGWTGAGACAAGAGCTTGTACAACCACATAACACATAGGTTAGTTGTTAGTTTCATTTCCATTGTGAATTCCACATAAATCATTAAGAATAAAACTTTATATGACTGAATAATATTTAAATAAATAAACCTTGTAAATCTAGAGACCAAAAATAGTAGAAAGTGCCCCAATGGAAAAGCACACCCATTCTTCTATATAGATCCAAATTTAGTGATATAAATTTTGAGGTGAATTTCATAACATTCTAAATCTGTGTATATCATCCATAGCGCATTTTCAAATAAAAAAGGACTTCTACCTSGAACCCAAATTCAAGACTTTTTGTAAAATGGAGGATAAAATTGTGTTACTATAATATGCACGTTTAGGACTCATATGAGCTCCAAATTGAGTGACTAAATTTGTAGAGTTTGTATATTTATAATTTTACATCTTTTCATAACTTTAGTTGTGCATTTTCAATCCAAAAACCTTCTACTATGCATAAAGGTTAAAAACTACATTGTAAATACAAAAAAAATGCATAAATGGAAAAATGCTTAAAAATGCATGAAACTAGGGCGTGTCGAAAATAGCATTATTAGGTCTTAAAACACTTGCAAGTCGAGTGATACAAGTTGCTAAGGGTGTCTTAGATGGTTTTACACATGTCTACATATTTTGTTTTGTATTTGCAAAAATAAAAGTGGCTCTCGTGTAAAAGAGGCAAAATCTACCTTGTAAATTGAGAGACCAAAACAAAAGTTCCCCAATGGAAATGCACACCCATGCCTAACATCACACTAGCCAATATTTATATTAATAAAGTATAAAATAGACTATATATAGGATTAACTATGACATACTTATTGGGAAACCAAGTCCTCAATAAGAAGAAAAAAAAACAATGTGTATCTTGTAGGACTGCCTTACATAATTCTTTACCATCATATTCTTATAAGTAGTATGGTGAAGAAGTCCATTGAAATAGTAAAAAAATATGTATGACATAAACAAAAGGATAACCATGGTTACCCTTTTTCAAAATATCAACATAAATCATGTGTGGCCAACCTAATAGGACATGAACCTACTTTTCCCATAGTTGAATATGCTCATGTTCCATAATATCTTCATCAATTAGGATAGGGTTGGAGAAGGTATATTTAGATGCCTCAACACGCTCAACTTACACCATTAGGTGGTGTTGTATGTCCTTTGGTTTTGTCAATATAATTTCATTGTCATAAATTGCTTTGTAGACTACTTCAAACTTTTTATCCATTGAATCCAATTTGTGAAGGATATATTGTTGTTGTTGACCCCTTTCCTCCATTACATATGCTATGGTATATTTATTCAACTAGTAGATATATGTGCAAAAATTTCCATATCCTTGGAGCATGAAAAACTCGTGTTTGATACCTAGTCCTTCCACTCTACCTCTACTTGATCATTGGATAGTTTCCTCCTTTTGTGCTTGATAAAGTCCTCAATATGGGTGACCTTATCCTTGACAGTAGTAGAGAAACAACAATGATAATTAGATGCTACCTTCATGGCATTGATCTAGGCATAGGTTATGCATCGGGGGCACTTCTAGAGAAATGGATTATTAACAACATATTTGGACCCCCTTCTGATCCCACATTTGTTGGATTTTGGCCACAACTCATTGTTATAATTCAATGTCATAGGTCGAGGATGCTTGATAGGGGCTGTGGAGGGGAGGTGATAGTGATGGAGAGAGAGGAAACCCAATGATGGGGGGGGGAGAGTAGAAGTCAAGGTAATAGTGAACCACGAAGAGAGAATAACCAAATATAGACCTCTATGACTAGCACATAGGACATCAACTAGTTGCAGTTAGATTTTTCTTACCCTAATGTGATGTTGCGCTAAACTAGATAGCAAGATATTCCATCCTAATAAACTAGTAAGAAAACTCAGAATTGAACCAAAGAGAACAAACTTGGTAACATAGCTAAAGCCATCTCAAAGCTCAATGATTTTTTTTTATTCAGTCATCCTCCATATTCCACTTCTTAAGTGAGCCATTTGAAGTTGTATCCTTGTTCTAGCCATAATGTTCTTCTGTGAGATGGGATTTAACATTAAATCATACTAGCTAGTATGGATTGGATTGAGTGAGAGGGATGTACAATGAGAGCTCTCGTCTTGTATTTCCTCCATATCCATGTTCCTAATATTAGTGTTCCTAATATTAGTGAGCTCACGTAGACATGCCTACATGTGCCACATGGGGATTGTCCTTTCATCACCAAATAACACCCATCTAGGATTATAATGAATATATTTTATTATATTAATTGATGTTGATTAAAAGTTTAAAAAAAAAAATTAACTTAAATTTAAAAATAAATATATATATAGTTAATTAAGTTATAAATTAATTTGAAATGATATATTTTATTATAATTGTTAAATAAAATTCTAAAAGCTTCACATAAAAAAAAAAAAAATATCACGATAATATATTAAGCTATTATTTTTAAATAATATATCAAATTATTATTTTTAATTTAAAAATTAAATGTGTCTTTTATATCCAAATATGATTCTTGGATTTGCTAAGCTATTGTTCTTAGATAATATATTAAATTATTATTATTAAATAATTAATGTTAACTGAAAATTTATACGTGCCTTTTATATCTAATTATTATTCTTGGATTTGCTGAAATTTTTTATACATATGCATGCATTAATTACGGTCGAAACTCCTTTTAATTATCAATGATCAATGGAATTTATTTTTATAATAAGTTGTAATAATTTGTTCATTAAATTGTAAAAGTATTCATCTATTTGTCCATGTTTATATATTATTATAGGTTTTCATCATTATTTAATGGAAACTATATTATTTGAAATGATCTTATGTGGTTAAACCACATTATTTGAAATAATATTTTTATGATTTGTAAGGGGTAAACAACCAATCAAAATTTATATATTATTCTAAAATTAAAAGATCGTGTTCATTATTTTTATCACCTAAATTAAAACAATGGAATTATATACTTTCAAGTAACATCTAATTTTATTTCCATGTAAGAAGATCAACCTGATTTAAAGACGGTTGAATGTTTGATATCTGTGGAGCCGTCCATGAACCATTCTACCTTAGAAGTCACCAAAACCAAAACTTGCATACCCAAATCAGAGAAACGACCAAGGATCGAGCTTTCGCCAGCTCACATCAATGCCAGAATTCAATACATGAGAAATTACGTGCTCATAGGCAAATTCATAGGAATCTAGCTGATGAAACGTGCACTTTTCAATTGGATTGCAGCGAAATGGAAACCCAAAGCCCATTTTGACATCAAACTGGGCTCAAAAGGATTCTTCACTATCATATTCACGCGACTTGATGAAAGAGACACAATTATAGAAGGAGGCCCCTACTTCTTCAATTTGACAGGATTATACCTTCGGAACTGGACATAATGCTTCAATCCAGACAAAGAAGACTTCACCTGGGCACCCGCTTGGATCAAGATCTATTCTCTACCTCAAGACGACTCGAATGATGAAACCCTCATAGACATTGGTAACACTATGGGCAACTTCATCAAAATAATAGAGCAAACTAAAACCAACAAGTAAACATCCTATGTGAGGATCTCCATCTACATGCACATCATCAAAGCCCCGCCAGACTCTATCTGTCTAGCGCATGAAGACATGGAATGGATCCAAACCCTGGACTATGAACACGTCCCTTTAATATGCCACAAGTTCCATGAACACATGCACCTCTTCAGAGAATTCCCTCAAAACAAGCCAACCACAACTCACAATGACACAACACTCACAGATGAGGAAGGATTCTGAACAATCCCCACCCGACGACGAAAAAATCGAAAACCCCACACCATAGCCAAATCCATGGAACCATCGATGTGCAACAATTTTCAAGTCCTTTCCCAACAATCGACAGGGGAGGATCACACATAGGAAGAAATCCATCCGGCCCCCAAAAAGCAGCACCAAGATCCCATGCAAAAATAGGAAAACACTCCCACCACAGATCCATCCCCCACCAAGATCAAGCCCCCAACCAATTCGTCCTCAACACCACCTACAGAGAAGCTGATCTGCTCCACCAGTCGGTATTTTGATGTGCTAATGGATGAAGACATGGGATATCTAGATCTGGGCGAGCTAGATCTCCTAGGACTAGAAGATGCATGCAAAACACATGCTTTCCACACAATAGCTCCAAAGCAGATGCATATCCTCAAGGAAGTCCTCAACAAATCTAAATTACGTGGCCGGGTGGGGATAGAAAACAACCCATCAACTGACCTGAAGTAGGTTGTCAAAGATCTCAAGAAGCGTGGGCGCAAAACACATCATCAACGTATCGCCTCTTTGGGTTCCAGGTTAGTGGAGTTAGGGAAATAATCCCAAATCACTGAATTCTTTTCTTCCAATACTCAAGGTTCCCAATGAAAGTCATCTCTTGGAATGTTAGGGGCCTAAATGGTCTCAGTAAACATATAATTCTCTGAAGGAAAATCGACCAAGAAAAACCCACAATACTCATGATTTAGGAAACAAAAAGCACCAATGAAACTCTCCAGACCCTGCTTTCTCGCATCTGGAAAAACAACAACTCCATTGCAGTGGATGCAGCCAAGGCCTTAAGAAGAATTGAAATAGCTTGGAATCCTACAACTATCATCCTTAATGACTTCACCACCACCATAAACTCCATCTTAGCCTCCTACCACCTCATAGGCATGGACATGCATGGCTTCATCACTGACATTTATGGTCCTCAATCTGCTGATAAAAAAATCAATCTTCTAATTTTTTTGGACAGGTATAAGAAAGATCAACCCAGAAAAAACTGGACCCTCGGTGACGAATTCAACCTCATCACCAACCTTTGAGAAAAAAAAGGAGGGCACCGCACTATCACGTAGGAGGACACTAGATTCAAAAACTTCATTGAGAACAACAAATTGGTGGATCTAAAACTCACCAATGGAATTTTTACCTGGAATAACCGACGTGGAGGCATCTCCCATATATCCTCATGTCTCGATAGATTTCTAGTCTATGAAGACATTGCAACAACTGAGGATGATATTTCCTCCTCCCTTCTCCCTTCCTCCGGCTCAAACCATTGGCCCATTTCCCTTCACTGGCACCAAAAAGACAAGGACCACTATCACCCCTTCAGATTTGAAAATTTTTGGTTATCCAACCCAGAATTCAAACCCATGATCCAACATTGGTGGTCGACCACCCACCCCCCTGGCCGCACCAAAATGTACATATTTCAACAAAAAATAAAAATGCTAAAACAACATCTTAAAGAGTGGAATAAAACGACCTTTGGAAACATCTTCTTGGCCAAAACCACTCTGGAAAAGGACATTGAGACCTTACAACAACAGATCATCCTAGAAGGTCATTCGATCGCTCTCTCACATAGAGAAACAAAACTTCAGTCCCAGATAGAGAAAAGATGTCAGGAAGAAGAAATGTTCTCGAAACAAAAATCAAGAATCTCCTATATGAAAGAAGGCGAACACAATACCTCTTTCTTCCACCGCTAAACCAACCAACATAGAATGCACAACATAATTCCTTGCCTTAAAAACCAAGATGGAACTAGGCTTGAAAACCATAAGGACATTGAAACATAACTGGTATCCTACTACGTTGATCTACTAATGGAGGAGAATCGCTCTAGAGGGGACGCCATTCAACGTGTTACCACCCACATCCCCAACATAGTCACTGATAAACACAATGCCGCCCTAATGCACCCAATCACTCTACAAGAGGTGGACTTTGTTGTCATGCAAATGAAAGAAGATACAACCCCTGGACCAGATGGTTTCACAATCAACTTCTTCCATGCCTGTTGGGATATGCTAAAGTTGGACGTGCTAGACATTGTGGAGGAATCGTGCAACCGTCAGTGGGTCCTCTCTGCCCTCAATGCCACCTTCCTCACCTTGATCCCCAAATAATACAATGTTGCAGTTCCAAGTAAGTACCGACCAATATCTCTCTGCAATGTCATCGACAAAATCATCACTAAAGTCATAGCCAACAGGTTAAAAAATCTTCTTCCCCTACTTATCTCTCTTGAGAAAATAGGCTTTGTTGAGGGCATGCATATTTTGGATGGAATCATTCTTTCCCATGAGGTCATTCACTCCCTAAAATCCACCAAGACACCGGGCATGCTCCTCAAACTAGACCTCTCCAAACCCCTTGATCGCCTTAGCTGGGAGTACATTGAAAAGACTCTCCTTGCCTTCGACTTCAGTCAAGATTGGGTTCGTTGGATCCTCTCCCTCCTCCTCTCCACCTTATTTTTGGTTCTTTTCAATGGCTCCCCCTCCCACACCTTCCTTCCCTCCCGTGGAATCTGAGAGGGAGATACCCTCTCTCCTTTTCTCTTTATCCTCATGGTTGAAGGATTAAGTCGAATGTTAAAAAACGCTACCACAAATGGCTCTCTTAAAGGTTTGAAGCTCCACAATAGTAAACCTTTGACCCACCAACAATTTGTGGATGACAACCTAGTTCTAGCCCACCCCTTTGTTCAAGAAGCCCACACCCTCAAAATCCTGCTCAACACCTTCTCGGATGCCTCAAGAGCCACTGTAAACTTGGACAAATCCCTCATAATCTTCTTCAACATGCCCCCCATTACTCAAAGAAATATTTCTTGAACCCTTGGTTTTGCTTCCTCCTCTCTCCCCTCCAACTACCTGGGTGCTCCTCTAATCTCCTCAGCCATTAAGCACTCCACTTGGAAGGAGATCATCGTCAAATTAATTCAAAGGATATCCTCCTGGACTTTCAGAACTCTCAATCTTGCAGGGCGCCTAGTTCTCATAAAATCTATCATGCAGACAATGTCATTGCATCTCTTTTCTATTCTTGCAGCCCCCAAATGGGTGCTCAACTCCATTCAGAAAATACAATGCACCTTTCTCTGGAGTGGGGATAATAACAATCACAAATAGGCTCTGGTCAAATGGGACACAATATGCTTACCAAAACATATGGGTGGCCTCAACCTCAGGGACCCAATCAAAAGCAATGAAGCTCTCAGTGAAAAAACATGGTGGAATTGGATATCCAACAAATGCAATCTTTGGGCACAAATTTGGCATATAAAATATGCCCCAAAATGGGACCCCCACAACTTGATATGCTTCGCTCCGACCACTCAAGGCTCTCTTTTTTGGAACTTTGCAAAATGCCAATGCCACCTCATTCAAAAACACAGTTTTTGGGAAATCAGAAATGGGGCCCTGACAAAATTCTTGTCAGACTCTTTGAAGAAACTCCCAAGCTTGGAAAGACAACATAACCTTCCATAACAAGGCAATGCTAAGGTTAAGGAATACCGACACACCAAAAATAAGCAACACTTCAGGCACTGGTTACCACTCCACAATTATCTTCTCCATCTATCGGCAGAAACCAAAACACAAATCACACAAGACATCAATAATCGGAAAATTAGAATCAATTAGGACAATGACAAGCTCAGACGGGGGTATACGCCAAGAGGAACCTTCATCGTCAAAGAATCCTATCAACTTCTCATTCGTCCCATGCCAGATCCTCCAGACTTAGGCTGGGCCAAGATTTGAGCACTAAGGACTTGGCTAAAGATCTCAATCTTTCTATGGTAGGTACTTCATAGGCACATCCTAACCTGGGACAACATCCTCAAAAGAGGATTCTCTAGACCCTTGAGATGTGTTCTTTGCAATACCAATGAGGAATCCATAGACCATCTTCTTGACAGTTCTTCTTTCTCCAACAAATTATGGGTTATTGCAAAGATGCTTTGTAGAAATGTCGATTGAATCCATGGCGACATAACTCATACTCTCAAAAATTGGGTTGATAGTCCCTATCAGAACTGAATTCTCAATCACCTCTCGCAACTGCTATCGGATTTCCTTGTCTAAAAAATTTGGAAAGAGTGTAATGAATGCATCTTTGAAGACAAGTCCTCTTCTTAAGAGTCCCTCCACATCTGACGCAAGGCGAACTCCCTGGCAGAAATAATATCCAGTGAAATGTTCAAGGACAATGCTGACCTCCATGAACTTACCAAAGAGGATATCTCCAATCACTCCATTAGGAAAGTTTGTATCTACATTGTGCTCAATGACTCCTCTACCTTGCATGCAGGTGTCCACATGGCAACATCCACCACTACCCCCAACATGCATCACATTGTCTAGACGTGTTCCACCTCACCTCCCCCCCATGCGCCTTAAATATCCTCCCTCCCCCGAGACACGACTCCATTATTCCACCCATGGTTCCTAATCCTCACCTGAGTTTCCTTTATATGCTCCTTCAACTCACATGCTCCTGAGGTATGACAACCTTAATGGTGCCATATGTGACACCCCCTCATATTGGCACACTTCTCATGGCCACCTGTGATCTCTCCTCACATTCTCTCCTTGCCTCCTATGTGAATTGGCTCTGGGCTCTGCACAAAATACGTCCCTTTGCTCTCAGCGTAAGTTGGTGGCTCTCCTCTGCACTTAGAATTCTCAATTTATTTCTCATGGCACCCCCACCCTAGGGTGAAGTGGCTATGGCAGACGAACCTCCAAATATCCTCCCTTGCCTCTCCTGGCCAACTAGGATGGGTATGACTGCTTGGTTTCGGGATCGCTACAAAAATTGCTTGATGAATGGGAAGAAGAGATATCAGGCTCCCTCTCGACATCCTGTCACACCTCTAGGCACTGAAGGAGATACTGGGTGGTCAAAAATATCCTCAACTACACCCTCCTCATCCTCCTAAACGTCTTCATTCCAAGCCCCTCTATCTCACCTCACTCACCCCACTCCCCCACAAATCGCCCTCCTCCCTCTACTCTTCCCTCCCCCAACACTTTTCATCCTCCCTTTGCGGTCCACCCTAACTCCTCGGTGTCTCAAGAGACACCCATCGTTACAGTTGAGACGACTACTCTAGGTGTGCATGGCTTGTTGACGACTCTAGGCATGCAGAACTCATTGAAAGCGACTACTACAGGCATGAAAAACTCGTTGACTTCTCCAGGCATGCACATCTCACTGAAGGCTCCCTGCATCAAAACTGTAGGTCTACAGGTTGATTTGTGCCCAAAATTTAGTAAAGGGTTGAAATATACATGAATCTTTGACAACTATGCACACACTAAATGAAATGGAAAAATGAGTACTAACTACCTACGTCCACGAGCTCGATGAGACAAGAGCTTGTACAACCACATAACACATAGGTTAGTTGTTAGTTTCATTTCCATTGTGAATTCTGCATAAATCATTAAGAATAAAACTTTATATGACTGAATAATATTTAAATAAATAAACCTTGTAAATCTAGAGACCAAAAATAGTAGAAAGTGCCCCAATGGAAAAGCACACCCATTCTTCTATATAGATCCAAATTTAGTGATATAAATTTTGAGGTGAATTTCATAACATTCTAAATTTATGTATATCATCCATAGTGCATTTTCAAATAAAAAGGGACTTCTACTTAGAACCCAAATTCAAGACTTTTTGTAAAATGGAGGATAAAACTGTGTTACTATAATATGCACATTTAGGACTCATATGAGCTCCAAATTGAGTGACTAAATTTGTAGAGTTTGTATATTTATAATTTTACATCTTTTCATAACTTTAGTTGTGAATTTTCAATCCAAAAACCTTCTACTATGCATAAAGGTTAAAAACTACATTGTAAATACAAAAAAAATGCATAAAGGGAAAAATGCTTAAAAATGCATGAAACTAGGGCGTGATGAAAATAGCATTACCGGGTCTTAAAACACTTGCAATTTGAGTGATTCAAGTTTCTAAGGGTGTCTTAGATGGTTTTACCCATGTCTACATATTTTGTTTTGTGTTTGCAAAAATAAAAGTGGCTCTCGTGTAAAAGAGGCAAAATCTACCTTGTAAATTGAGAGACCAAAACAAAAGTTCCCCAATGGAAATGCACACCCATGCCTAACATCACACTAGCCGATATTTATATTAATAAAGTATAAAATAGACTATATATAGGATTAACTATGACATACTTATTGGGAAACCAAGTCCTCAATAAGAAGAAAAAAAACAATGTTTATCTTGTAGAACTGTCTTACAGAATTCTTTACCATCATATTCTTATAAGTAGTATGGTGAAGAAGTCCATTGAAATAATAAAAAAGGTGTATGACATAAACAAAAGGAGAACCATGGTTACCCTTTTTCAAAATATCAAAATAAATCGTGTGTGGCCAACCTAATAGGACATGAACTTTCCCATAGTTGAATATGCTCATGTTCCATAATATCTTCATTGATTAGGATAGGGTTAGAGAAGGTATATTTAGATGCCTCAACACGCTCAACTTGTGCCATTGGGTGGTGTTGTATGTCCTTTGGTTTTGTCAATATAATTTCATTGTCATAAATTTCTTTGTAGACTACTTCAAACTTTTTATCCATCGAATCCAATTTGTGAAGGATATATTGTTGTTGTTGACCCCTTTCCTCCACTACATATGCTATGGAACATTTATTCAACTAGTAGATATATGTGCAAAAATTTTCATATCCTTGGAGCATGGAAAACCTGTGTTTGGTACCCAGTCCTTCCACTCTACCTATACTTGATCATTGGATAGTTTCCTCCTTTTATGCTTGACAAAGTCCTCAATATGGGTGACCTTATCCTTGACAGTAGTAGAGAAACAACAATGATAATTAGATGCTACCTTCATGGCATTGATCTAGGCATAGGTTATGCATCAGGGGAACTTCTAGAGAAATGGATTATTAACAACATGTTTGGACCCCCTTCTGATCCCACATTTGTTGGATTCTGGCCACAACTCATTGTTATAATTCAATGTCATAGGCCGAGGATGCTTGATAGGGGCTATGGAGGGGAGGTGATAGTGATGGAGAGAGAGGAAACCCAATGATTGGGGGGAGAGTAGAAGTCAAGGTAATAGTGAACCACGAAGAGAGAATAACCAAATATAGACCTCTATGACTAGCACATAGGACATCAACTAGTTGCAGTTAGATTTTTCTTACCCTAATGTGATGTTGAGCTAAACCAGATAGCAAGATATTCCATCCTAATAAACTCGTAAGAAAACTCAGGATTGAACCAAAGAGAACAAACTTGGTAACATATCTAGAGCCATCTCAAAGCTCAATGATTTTTTTTTACTCAATCATCCTCCATATTCCACTTCTTAAGTAAGCCATTTGAACTTGTGTCCTTGTTCTAGTCCTTGTTCTAGCCACCATAATGTTATGTGAGATGGGATTTAACATTAAATCATACTAACTACTATGGATTGGATTGAGAGAGAGGGATGTATAATGAAATCTCTCGTCTTGTATTTCCTCCATATCCATGTGCCACATGGGGATTGTCATTTCATCACCAAATAACACCCATCTGCGATTATAATGAATATATTTTATTATATTAATTGATGTTGATTAAAAGTTTTTAAAAACTTTAACTTAAATTTAAAAATAAATATATTAACTCATCATATATATAAAGTTAATTAAGTTATAAATTAATCAATTTTGATATATATATATATATAATTGAAACGATATATTTTATTATAATTGTTAAGAAAAATTCTAAAAGCTTTACATTAAATTAAAAAAAAAAAAACATATCAAGATAATATATTAAGCTATTATTTTTAGATAATATATCAAATAATTATTTTTAATTTAAAATTTAAATGTGTCTTTTATATCCAAATATTATTCTTGGATTTGCTAAGCTATTATTCTTAGATAATATATTAAATTATTATTATTAAATAATTAATGTTAACTGAAAATTTAAATGTTCCTTTTATATCTAATTATTATTCTTGAATTTGCTGAATTTTTTTATACACATGCATGCATTAATTACGGTCGAAACTCCTCTTAATTATCAATGATCAATGGAATTTATTTTTATAGTAAGTTGTAATAATTTGTTCATTAAATTGTAAAAGTATTCATTTATTTGTCTATGTTTATATATTATTATAGGTTTTCATCATTATTTAATGGAAACTATATTATTTGAAATGATCTTAGGTGAAAAAACATTATTTGAAATAATTTTTTTATGATTTGTAAGGGGTAAACAATCAATCAAAATTTAGATATTATTCCAAAATTAAAAGAACATATTCATTATTTTCATCACCTAGATTAAAACAATGGAATCATATACTTTCAAGTAGCATCCAATTTTATTTCCATGCAAGAAGATCAACCCGATTTAAAGATGGATGAACGTTCGACACCTATGGAGCCGTCCATGAACCATTCTACCCTAGAAGCCACCAAAACCAAAACTTGCATACCCAAATCAGAGAAACGACCAAGGATTGAGCTTTCGCTAGCTCGCATCAATGCCATAATTGAATACATGAGAACTTATGCGCTCATAGGAAAATTCATAGGAATCTGGCCGACGAAACGTGCACTTCTCAATTGGATTGCAGCAACATGGAAACCCAAAGCCCATTTTGCCATCAAACTGAGCTCAAAAGGATTCTTCACTATCATCTTCACACGGCTTGATGAAAGAGACACAATTATAGAAGGAGGCCCCTACTTCATCAACTCAACAGGATTATACCTTCGAAACTGGACATAACGCTTCAATCCAGACAAAGAAGACTTCACCTAGGCACCCGTTTGGATCAAGATCTATTCTCTACCTCAAGATTACTCAAATGATGAAACCCTCATAGACATTGGTAACACTATGGGCAACTTCATCAAAATAACAGAGAAAAATAAAACCAACAAGTACACAACTTATGTGAGGATCTGCGTCTACATGCGCATCATCAAAGCCCCGCCATACTCTATCTGTCTAGTGCATGAAGACATGGAATGGATCCAAACCCTGGACTATGAACATGTCCCTTTAATATGCCACAAGTTCCATGAACACAGGCACCTCTTCATAGACTTCTCTCAAAACAAGCCAACCACAACTCACAAAGACACAACACTCACAGATGAGGAAGGATTCTGAACAATCCCCACCCAACGATGGAAAAACTGAAAACCCCACACCATAGCCAAATCCATGGAACCATCGACGCGCAACAATTTTCAAGTCCTTTCCCAACAATCGACAAGGGAGGATCACACGGAGGAATAAATCCATCCGGCCCCCAAAAAGCAGCACCAAGATCCCATGCAAAAATAGGAAAACACTCAGACCATAGATCCATCCCCCACCATGATCAACTCCCCGCCCAATCCGTCCTCAACGTTGCCTACATAGAACCTAATCTGCTCCACCAGTCAGTATTTTGATGTGCTAATGGATGAAGACATGGGATATCTAGATCTGGGCAAGCTAGATCTCCTAGGACTAGAAGATGCATGCAAAACACATGCTTTCCACACGATAGCTCCAAAGAAGATGCATATCCTCAAGGAAGTCCTCAACAAATCCAAATTGCATGGCTGGATGGGGATACAAAACAACCCACCAACTGACCTAAAAAAGGTTTTCAAAGATCTCAAGAAGCGTGGGTGCAAAACATATCTTCAATGTATCGCCTCTTTGGGTTCCAGGTTAGTGGAGTTAGGGAAATATTCCCAAATCACTAAATTCTTTTCTTCCAATACTCAAGGTTCCCAATGAAATTCATCTCTTGGAATGTTAGGGGCATAAATGGTCTCAGTAAACATATAATTCTCTGAAGGAAAATCTACCAAGAAAAACCCACAATACTCATGATTTAGGAAACAAAAATCACCAACGAAACTCTCTAGACTCTGCTTTCTCACATCTAGAAAAACAACAACTCCATTACAGTGGATGCGGCCAGGGCCTTAAGAGGACTTGTAATAGCTTGGAATCCTACAACTATCATCCTTAATGACTTCACCACCACCATAAACTCCATCTTAGCCTCCTACCACCTCATTGGCATGGACATGCATGGCTTCATCACTGACGTTTATGGTCCTCAATCTACTGATAAAAAAAACAATCTTCTAAATTTTTTGGACAGGTATAAGCAAGATCAACCTAGAAAAAACAGGATCCTCGGTGGTGAATTCAACCTCATCACCAACCTTTGAGAAAAAAAAGGAGGGCACTACACTATCACGCAGGAGGACACTAGCTTCAAAAACTTCATTGAGAACAATGAATTGGTGGATCTGGAACTCACCAATCGAATTTAGACCCAGAATAACCGACATGGAGGCATCTCCCATATTTCCTCATGTCTCAATAGATTTCTATTCTATGAAGACATTGCAATAGCCGAGGATGATCTTTCCTCCTCCTTCTCCCTTCCTCGGGCTCAAACCATTGGCCCATTTCCCTTCACTGGCACCAAAAAGACAAGGACCACTATCACCCCTTCAGATTTGAATTTTTTTGGTTATCCAACCCAGAATTCAAACCCATGATCCAACATTGGTGATCAACCACACCCCCCCCTGGCCACACCAAAATGTACATATTTCAACAAAAATTAAAAATGCTAAAACAACATCTTAAGGAGTGGAATAAAATGACCTTTGGGAACATCTTCTTGGCCAAAAACACTCTGGAAAAGGACATGGAGACCTTAGAACAACAGATCATCCTAGAAGGTCATTTTATCGCTCTCTCACATAGAGAAACAAAACTTCAGTCCCAGATAGAGAAAAGATGTCAGCAAGAAGAAATGCTCTCGAAACAAAAATCAAGAATCTCCTGGATGAAAGAAGGTGAACACAACACCTCTTTCTTCCACTGCTCAACCATCCAGCATAGAATTCACAACATAATTCCTTTCCTTAAAAACCAAGATGGAACTAGGCTTGAAAACACTAAGGACATTGAAACATAACTGGTATCCTACTACACTGATCTACTGACGGAGGAGAATCGCTCCAGAGGGGACGCCATTCAACATGTTACCACCCACATCCCCAACATAGTCACTGATCAACACAATGTCGCCCTAATGCACCCAATCACTCTACAAGAGGTGGACTCTGTTGTCATGCAAATGAAATAAGATACAACCCCTAGACAGGATGGTTTCACAATCAACTTCTTCCATGCCTGTTGGGATATGCTAAAGTTGGACGTGCTAGACATTGTGGAGGAATTGTGCAACCATCAGTGGGTCCTCCCTGCCCTCAATGCCACCTTCCTCACCTTGATCCCCAAATAATACAATGTTTCAGTTCCAAGTAAGTACCAAACCATATCTCTCTGCAATGTCATTGACAAAATCATCACTAAAGTCATAGCCAACAGGTTAAAAAATCTTCTTCCCCTTCTTATCTCTCTTGAGAAAACAAGCTGTGTTGAGGGCATGCATATTTTGGATGGAATCATTCTTTCCCATGAGGTCATTCACTCCCTAAAATCCACCAAGACACCGAGCATGCTCCTCAAACTAGACCTCTCCAAGTCCCTTGATTGCCTCAGCTGGGAGTACATTGAAAAAACTCTCCCTGCCTTCGACTTCAGTCAAGATTGGGTTCATTGGATCCTCTCCCTCCTCTTCTCCGCCTTATTTTCAGTTCTTTTCAATGGCTCCCCCTCCCCCACCTTCCTCCCCTCCCATGGAATCTGAGAGGGAGATCCCCTCTCTCCTTTTCTCTTTATCCTCATGGTTGAAGGTTTAAGTCGAATGTTAAAAAACACCACCAAAAATTGCTCTCTTAAAGGTTTGAAGCTCCACAATAGTAAACCTTTGACCCACCAACAATTTGTGGATGACAACCTATTTCTAGCTCACCCCTCCATTCAAGAAGCCCACACCCTCAAAATCCTTCTCAACACCTTCTCGGATTCCTCAGGAGCCACTGTAAACTTGGACAAATCCCTCATAATCTTCTTCAACATGCCCCCCATTACTCAAAGAACTATTTCTCAAACCCTTGGTTTTTCTTCCTTCTCTCTCCCCTCCAACTACCTAGGCGCTCCTCTAATCTCCTCAACGATTTGGAAGGAGCTCATCGACAAATTAATTCAAAGGATATCCTCCTGGACTTTTAGAACTTTCAACCTTGCAAGGTGCCTAGTTCTCATAAAATCTATAATGCAGACAATGTCATTATATCTCTTTTACTTTCTTGCAGCCCCCAAATGGGTGCTCAACTCCATTAGGAAAATACAATGCACCTTTCTCTGGAGTGGGGATAATAACAATCGCAAATGGGCTTTGGTCAAATGGGACACAATATGCTTACCAAAACATATGGGTGGCCTCAACCTCAGGGACCCAATCAAAAGCAATGAAGCTCTTAGTGCAAAAAATTGGTGGAATTGGATATCCAACAAATGTAATCCTTGGGCACAAATTTGGCACATCAAATATGCCCCAAAATGGGACCCCCACAACTTGATATGCTTCACTCCCACCACTCAAGGCTCTCTTTTTTGGAACTCTGCAAAATGCCAATGCCACCTCATTCAACAACACAATTTTTGGGAAATCAGAAATGGGGCCCTGACAAACTTCTGGTCAGACTCTTGGAAGAAACTCTCAAGCTTGGAAAGACAACATAACCTTCCACAACAAGGCAATGCTAAGGTTAAGGACTACCGGCACACCAAAAATAAGAAACACTTCAGGCACTAGTTACCGCTCCACAACTCTCTTCTCCATCTACAGGCAAAAACCAAAACACAAATCGTGCAAGATGTTAGTAATCGAAAAATTAGAATCAATTAGGACAATGACAAGCTCATATGGGGGTATACACCAAGAGGAACCTTCATCGTCAAAGAATCCTATCAACTTCTCATTCCTCCGATGCCAGATCCTCCAGACCTAGGCTGGACAAGATTTGAGCACTAAGGACTTGGCCAAAGATCCCAATCTTTCTATAGCAGGTACTTCATAGGCACATCCTAACCTGGGACAACATCCTCAAAAGAGGATTCTCTGAACCCTCAAGATGTGTTCTTTGCAATACCAATGAGGAATCCATAGACCATCTTATTGACAGTTTTTTTTTCTCCAATAACTTATGGGATAATGCAATGATGCTCTGTCGAAATTCCGATCGAATCCATGGTGACATAACTCATACTCTAAAAAAATGGGCTGATAGTCCCTATCAGAACTGAATTCTCAATCGCCTCTTGCAGCTGTTATCGGGTTTCCTTGTCTGTAAAATTTGGAAAGAGTGTAATTAATGCATCTTTGAAGACAAGTCCTCTTCTGAAGAGTCCCTCTGGACCATCTGTAAAAAACAACTGATAGAGACAGTCTTACTCCATTCCTTGTTTGACCTTGACTTCAAAGAAAATCCAAATGAAGAGTTACTTATTCAGTGATGGGACATCAAACCTACCATCCACGCCCCCCCCCCTC
>ML784613.1:510302-523865 GCA_009831015.1 Picea engelmannii
TATTAATTTATTATTATAAGATAATATATTAACTTGTTATTCTTAAATAATTAATCATAACTATAAATTTTGAATGTGCCCTTTTATATGCAATTATTATTCTTGAATTTGCTCAAAAATCTTATACATATGTATGCATTAAGTGAGGGTTGAAACTTTTACATATGCATGCATTAATTGAGGGTTGAATTTTTTTTAATTATCTATGAAATTTTATAATCATTACATTATAATAGTAAAATTATTTATCTGTGTTTCTGATCTGTGTTTGTAAAAACTCTTGGAGAACTCTACTCAGATAAGGCAATGGCTAGGATGTGGAGGTGAGTCTAATCACTTTCTGATTTACCTGGAAGTTGCAGCAGCATAAAAAAAATCGGCTAGGCCGTTCAAGTTCAATTCAGACTGGTTAAAAGAAAAGAGTTTTCTCTCTCTGGTTAAAGAACATTGCATCCCCTTTGATTACAATTCAGGGGAACTGATGAGGTGTAGTTTTTAGCAAATTTAAAACGAGTAAAAAAGGAAACGGTAGACCTCTTTGGACACGCATTGGGTATGCAAATAAATGCGCGGAAATCCACGCTATCAGTTCATAACATGGAGACTGTGGAGCTGCAAAGCTATAAATATTTTTTCCCCTATGAATAGAGGGACCTTGATGCAGGTTTAAAATATTTGGGATTTCAACTTAAGCCAAATGGCTACAGGAAAGAAGATTGGCTTTGGATATTAGCCAAATTGGAGAAAAGGTTAAAATCTTGGAGTTTCAGATAGCTCTCTCGGGCAGGTAGTCTGGTTTTGCTTAAATCAATGTTGTAAGCTATCCCTGTTTATTATATGTAACTGGATTGGATCCCTAAAGGTTTCTTGGAAAAATTTGGGAGCGTTTGCTTCACATTATTATGGGAATGATATTAGGATCGCTATGTTTTTCCTTGGGTAAAATGGAAATCTTTGGCAACCTAGAAAATGCTAGAAGGTTGGGGGTTAAAAGAGATTTTCATATTCTCCAAGGATTTGGTGGTCAAATTAAGTTGGATACTGATTAGTACAGAAAATTTATGGAGGAAGGTAGTTAGACAAAATTATATCCATACAGAGTTGATGAAGGAATGGATCTAGAGCCCAATAAAAGGAAGAACAAATTGCACAATTATTTGGAAGGTGCTCACTAATTCCTTTCCAGTCATTGAAAATGGCCTAAAATGGTGAATAGGGAAAGACACAAAGGTTTGAATTGGATTTGATCCATGGCCTAGTAGTGGGATTAATCACATTCTCACTCTGAATCTGATTCATCAATTAAATACAAACAATTTTCATTATATTAGCTAAATAGTGGACACAAATCCTTCCTCCATATGTAGCCAAGAATGGAAAGACTTGGGGTAGATTGGTCTGCGGAAGAGTTATTCGAACATTGGTCCATATGCATAAGAGCTCTTAAGGTTGTCTATATCTGAATAACTGAAAGGGAGGATGAAATGGTCTGTAAAACTGCTCCACATGGCATTTACACCTTGAAATTAGGATACTCTTAGCTCAACATAGATCTTCACTCGAGGGAGCCCTCTTGGTAATGGAGGGGTTTATGGAAGTTAAAATTCCCTCTAAAATATTACATTTTATGTGGTGTTTTATCATGAACAATATTCCCACTTGGGAAAGAATGAAACAAAGAAATATGGAGGGATCATGATGGTGTTCTTCATGCAAAGTTGATGAGGAATCGATGACACATCTCTTCATTTTCTTCCTTTTTGTAAAACAAATTTGGGAAGAGTTCTCTTGAGATTTGGGGAAAGAATGCATATGGTCAGGTCAATCATTTTAAGAGGCATGGAAGGCATGGCTCTCACAACCCATGAATCGATGTATATTGACTCTATATCTTATCATAAATTGGGGCACATGGATAGCTAGGAGCTCTTCGATTTTCAAGATAAGGCTACCCTACCGGATATTATAGAAGCTCTGCCTTGATAATGATAATAATAATAATAATAATAATCTATTTTTAAGGTCACGACCAAGCTAGACACCAAATTTGTGTATTAGAACCCCTTGTTTGTGGGACAAGGGACCCCCTCTACCCAATGATTTGACTGGTAAATTCTACAGAGGTATACATACCCTACCCCCCTCTAGATTTGAACTTGTGACCTCTTAGGAGGAAACAAATGTTCTTAACGTAGGCCACTTTAGGATGTATATTAACACACTTTCCCCAATAAAAAGGGATTGGCTCTGTGTGAATCATACAGGAAGAACATGTGGACTTCTCAAGACCGTGGCCATTCTTTTTTAGGGCATCACAAAACAACAAACATTATTGTGGGGGGTGGAGAAGTTCTACATCTTTCACATAGTCACTCTTCTAAACTCAAAATGGGGTTGGGTTCTGGCACAAACAACTATGCTGAGATAATGACACTAAAGCTATTACTGATTTTCATGGGGGAAAAGGAGTGAAATCCCTTCAGATATTTGAAAATTCCATGCTTGTTATAAATGGGACCAAAAAATCATAGAATTGTCACAACATTGTATTGATTCCTTTGCTTGATGAAGTTTTTGGAATTCTAGACACTTTTGATTCTTTCTCTGTGCGACATGTATACAAGGAGAGTAACTTGGAGGTAGATTCGCTCTCTAAAGTAGGCCTACAGCTGGATACTAGGAAATGGATGATCACAGAATTAAAAAATGATTCACAACATGAATTATATCATAATCCTTTCACAGATCCTTCTAGTCATGCAGATCCTTTATTGTAGCAAAGTGGCCCTCCTTTGTTTTTGTCTTGCAAACATATACCATGATATTTATTTTGACTAGTATATTGTCATTTCATCTTATTTTTTATCGGTCTATTCTTGGGGCCTGCTATATATTTTGTATATGCTCGGTGGATGTATCCTGGATACCGTCGATGTGAAGCTCTCTCTTGTTTAGACATCACAGTCTGTGAACTGTTTTGGAGTTATGGGTTTTTCTAGCCAAATTTTGTCACTGCTTTTTCTTCTCAGGACAAAGTAATAACTCTCTTTTCAACCTTTGGGCAAGATACACGGGGACATGTATTCTATAGAATGTAAATTTCTTTTCTCCTTGGATGAAATATAATTTATGCTTTTTTTTTACAAGAAATTTATGCAGTTACTCTCGGTGATGTGAACCATAATACTTCTCTATGATTTTAATCTCTCACCGAGGGGATCTTCTCTATGGTTTTGATCTCTCGAAATACTCTCTGGGTTTTTGAATAATTTTTAGTTATGTCTTCTTCCACTCATTGAGCACCTGGGCGCATGTTTATAAATTAATTTTGGCTTCTTCATTGTGGCTTCTTCAACCCACCAAGCACCTGGACACGTGAAATCAATTGAGTCATTTGTTACTTTGATTCAAGCTTAATTTAAAATATATTTATAATTTAGTAATGTTTGAAAATTAAGGATATTTAAATATAATTAAAATTTATTTATTTTTAAAAGTTTAATAAGTACAAGTTGATTTCAGAGATAATAATTAATATCATTATTATCAATTAAAAAAAAATATTTTCCATTTTTAGTTATTTTCTCTTCTTTTCAATATGAGCACTCCACCACCTATTCCAAAAACTCAATCTGTTAGGGGGAGCCCCCCCAAATTCATCCTAGAGATCCTTTACAATTATATTGTAATATCCTTAGGGTTTCTAGGGCTTTTGTGCAACTAGTAAACAAGGTAATATACTATAGTTTGTTCACCAGTTATTAAAAACAATGACAACAGGTAATATATGGTTCCCGAGTGAGAAAATAGTCTTCAACAACACTACTTGAACATTATTCAACCAGAAAGAAACTTGCATTCAACCAATAGTAATGATAGTAGTAGTAACCATTAATAACAATGATATAGCCAAAAATAGAAATTAATGATGTAGTATCACAGACCAACGATAATAACAATGAGTATATCCAACAACCAAAATAGTATCAAAATTATTAGCACGTGTTTTCCCCAAATCAACAGTGATAATATCCAAGACAAATACCAAATAGTCACCAACAGTAAACCCTCTTAGAGGTTGTTGTCCAAACTGATCATACCAATAATAGCATTCGTCAAGAATTTGCAACAATAGTTTATATATCAGAACTGTATCTAAACTAGTCCTCACTTCTAACATAACAGTGACAATAAAACTTGTGCTTAGAACACTCTTCATTGAGCCCCAACGCTCAAAATTTCTCTTGTCATCCTGTTATCAGGCCCAATAACCCTTTGTCTGCACATTCCACACTGTGATAAGGTTCAATCCTCCCTCCAGAAATCCCCATAGAGTTCATCCCCTCCTAAGATTGTTGGGACAGATATGTAATAGGTGGAGACAACTATCCTTGTAGTTATATTCTCCTCCACATCTCCTCTGCCAGGTTTACCCATGTATACACCTTCAAAATTGACTTATTGTAGCTGGTAATGAGTAAAGGTTGAGCTAGGGTGAGGTTCAACCCTCTGAAACTCAATAGGAAAGGGGTTGAACAACCCTCATAAGACTGAGGCAGCCACCTCTAAAGATAAAGACTGAAATATCCCAATTTGAGTTATGTTCTTTCCAAATGAGCCTCTCCTCTTCTTATAGTGTCTTCTTAATTCGCTTTCCTTCTTTTGTGGGTGATTTTTTCCCTTAAGGAAGGTTGTCCTTACTTGTTTTAAACCCAAGTTACCCCCTAAGGGAAATTCATTTCCCCTTGGTGCCCCTTGTATCTCCATGGCTCCCCTATCATTAGGGACTATGGACTACAAGGAGCCCCCTAAGCCAATGTGTCCCTCCAATGATGGGATCAAAGAGGAGGGGATATGAGAATCCCCCCCTCCCCGAGATTGCTTGTCCTCAAGAAATTGCAACCCCAGATGTTGTAGAATATGCTCGCCCTCCCATGTGGCATCCTCCTTTGGTAGATCCTTCCATCTTATCAAGTGCTTGTTCACCGCCTTGTTCCCCAAACATTTTTCCCTGAATGCCAAGATTTGCTCAGGCACCAGGATCAATTGACCTTCCTTGTCTAGGGGTGGGAGGTTTTGTGGAAGAGATAACATGCTAGCTCAAATCCTTCTTGAGGCAGGAAACATGGAATACATTGTGAATCCTACTGCCCTCTGGTAACTCTAACTCATAAGCCACCTCTATGAATCTTCTGATCAACCTGTATGGCTCGTAGAAATATGGCTAGAGTGTCTTTGCTCCATTATTCTTCAATGAAGATTGTTGATATGGTTGGAGCCTAAAAAAGATCAGGTCTCCTACCTCGAAGCTACACTCCACCTGGTGTTGGTCGACATACATCTTATGTTGATTATGTGCCATCTGCAAGTTGTCCTTTAGGACTCTCAAGATTTCCGAACTCTCTTGAATCCAATATTTGGCTTTGGGAGCCTTTCTCTCGCCAAATACCAACTCTACAAATGATGCGGCCTCATAGCCATACAATGCATTAAATGGGCTCATCCCGATAGACATGTGATGGGTGGTATTGTAGCAATAATAACCAAGATGCAACCATCTAATCCACACCTTTTGTTTCTCAGAAACATAGTGACGTAGATACACCTCAACCAATTTGTTTATGATATCAATCTGCCCGTCTTTTTGGGGGTGATAAATTGTACCGATTGTCAGCTCAATTCCTGCCAAAAGGAGTTGAGGAATCTGCTATCCCTATCACTCGCAATAAACCTAGGTAGTCCGTGGAGTCTGGATATCTCTCTAAAGAAGATATCTGCTACTTGAGGGGATTTGTACTCAGAGGATATGGGAAATAAGTGAGTTCACTTGGTTAATCTATCCACCACCACATAAATACAGTACTTACCCTACACCTTCAGTAGCCCTCTGATGAAATCCATAGAAATACTCTCCCACTTCCATTTCAGAGTAGGCAAGGGTTGTAGTATACCCATTGGGTGTGTGAGCTCTGACTTGTTTTGTTGACAAGTCAAGCATTCCCTCACATACTTTAAGACATCCCCTTTGATAACCTTCCAAGAGAATCTCTCTCGTACTTGCCTGTAAGTCTTCAGGTACCCTGGATGCCCGACTAATGGTGTGTCGTGTATGAATATCAAGATATTCTATTCGAGAGTGGATTCTGGAACAAGATATATTTGGCCTTTGTAATAGACGATGTCATCTAATATTGTGTATATGTCATCCTGTATTTTGTCATCTGTTATCTCCCATGCAAAGGAATTTTTGGAATACTCTACCAAAAGGAGAGACTTCCAATCTGCTTCAATCTCAGACATGGTAAATGATGTAGGTCTCCTAGACAAGGAATATGTGACCACATTATTCTTCCCTTTCAAATATTCTATGTCAAATTCATATGCCTATACCTTTCTGACCCATTTTTGTTTCCTCTCGCTCAGATCCTTCTGCTCCAGGAAATGCTTCAGATTGTTGTCATTGATCTTCACCATAAAGAGACCTCCTACCAGATATTGTCTGAATTTGGATAACGCGTGCATGATGGCCAACATTTCCTTATCGTAGAAGGAAAGGAGCCTCTCATTTTCCCCTAGCTTGTGGCTCTCAAAATATATGGGGTTATTGCTCTGCATCAATAATGCTCCTATCCCTTCTCCAGATGTGTCACACTCCAACAAAAAGGGCTGAGAAAAGTCGGGGAGTGCTAACACCGGGCAAGTGCTCATCACTTCCTTCATGATGTCAAATGCCCCTTGGGCCTCCTCTACCCACCTAAATGCACCCTTCTTCGTGAGGTCGGTCAATGGTGCACAAAGTTGGGAAAAAATTCTCATGAAGCATCGATAACAACTGCATAACCCCAAGAAAATTTGTATCCTTGTCAACAACCTAGGTGTGGGCCAATCAAGTATCACCAATATCTTCTCTTGGTGGACCTGTACACCCTGTGCACTAATGATCTGTCCTAAATAAAAAATATTTGTTAGGCCAAAATCACACTTCATCTCTTTGGCATAGAGAGATTACTCCCCCATGATGTTGAGTATCTCATCTATGTGACGTAGATGGTCCTCCCACGTCCTGTTGTAGATCAATAGGTCATCAAAAAACACCAACAAGAACTTCTTCAACTGCTTGTTGAAAATATGGTTCATGCATGAATGGAATGTGGCCATAGCATTATTCAAACCAAAAGGCATGAATAGAAACTCATAATGTCCACAATGACATCAAAAAGTTGTCTAGTGCAAATCCTTCTCTCGTACCTTGATCTGGTGATATACTGATCTGAGGTCTATATTTGAAAAGTAGACTATCCCATGCCTTTCCTTTACCCATGCACCTGTGACCTAGATCCAAAGGGTCCTTGCACGTGAAGAAAATATTCTCTCATCTAAGCTCCCTCCCAGTCTCCTCATCCATACTATCCCTCCCGGTCCCATATTTCTAGAATGACTTGTTATCCTAGGGTTTGGGAGGAATGCAGGGCTTGATTGGCCCTTTCGTCTTTGGTACTGTATCCGTCATGTCAAGTGTATTCATAACCAAATCCTATAGTGTGGTTGGCTTGATGCCCTTGACCCATCCACGCAAGGGTTCTGCTAAACCTTATGTGAATAAAATCACCAATATGTATTCTGAGATGTCAGTTACTTGCACAACAACCTTCTCGAACTTTGCAATATATGCCTCAGGTGTCCCTGTCTGTATCAGTTGTGCTAGATCATGAAAGGAGATATCTGGATCCTCCCTATCAAATTGGCTCATCAATCTCTGTGTAAACTCCACATAGGATGTGATGTTGGAATGTATTAGTGTCACCAACCCATGATACCACCATTCACGACCCTCACCGTGTAGATGTAGTGTGGAAAATTTGATGGATTCAACTTCTGTCATCGGATTGAGCTGGACATAGGTGTCCAATTTTTGGACCCATGATCTAGCTCTGAATCTGGATGAACTGTCATAAGATGGTATGGATAGCTTCCCCGCCTTTTGTCTTAGATCAACATTTTGTTGTTGTCTTGGGGCTCCTCTAGGGCCTTCACTGGGTGTGTTCATGTACTTAATGTTACATTAGTCATGCAAAGACATAACTTCCTGAAAATCTTCTCCGAGTTCCATATACTCCTAGAAGTATGTGGAAAAATCCTCACTATGGTTCTGTTGTGATGGCTACTATTCTTCAATGAAGTGAGGTAAGAGAGGTCTAGGTGTCCTCCCACTCATTGTTTGATGCACATTTTGTCTGGTCACATGAGAGTTGTTTCCTCCTACTGGGTATCTATTGTTTCTCCCTTCTACCCAAGGAATGTGCTTCCATTTAACTAGAATCCCATTGTTATTTCCCTCTGCATGAGATCTGATCTGCCCATTTCCCCCATTGGTGTTAAATCCCTGGATTTTACCCAGTGGGATCATATTTGTGCGAGGGTGTCAATTAATTCCCTCCACCCTTGGGAAAAGGATTCCTTTATTTATTTCTATCATTTAGCCAAGTCACTTAGTATGTGCAACACACTGTCTTCGTTATGGTCCACCATGCTCCCTGTTTCTTCTTCTTTTGAAATATTAGGGGCTCCTTGCTTCATTGGTCCTTGTTTTCTTCTCATCCAATAAACAAGATGTTGGTAGGATCAAAGCTCTGATACCACTGTAATATCCTTAGGGTTTCTAGGGCCTTAGTGCAACTAGTAAACAAGGTAATATACTATAGTTTGTTCACCAATTATCAACAATAATGACACTAGGTAATATTTGGTTCCCTAGTGAGAAAAATAGTCTTCAACAACACTACTTGAACATTATTCAATAGGAAAGAAAATTGCATTCAACCAATAGTAATGACAATAATAATAACCATTAATGAAAATGATATAACCAATAGTAGAAATTAATGATGCAGTAGCACAGACCAATGGTAGTAATAATGACTATATCCAACAACCATAGTAGTATCAAAATTATCAGCACATGCTGTCCCCAAATCAACAGTAATAATATCTAATACAAATACCAAATAGTCATGAGTAGTAAACCCTCTTAGAGGTTGTTTTCCAAACTGATCATACTGGTAATACCATTCACCAAGAATTTTTAGCAACAATGTTTATATCAGAATTGTATCTAAACTATTCCTCACTTCTAACATAACATTGACAATAAAACATGTGCTTAGAATACTCCTGAATGAGCCCTAACGCTCAAAATTTCTCTTGACATCCTATTATCAACCCCAATAACCCTCTGTCTGCACATTCCACACTATGATAGGGTTCGGTTCTCCCTCTAGAAATACCCTCAGAGTTTGACCCCTCCTACGATTGTTGGGATAGACCTATAGCAAGTGGCGGTAGCTCTTCTTGTGGCTATAACCTCCTCCACATATCCTCTGCCAAGTTTCCCCACATATACACCTTTATAATTGACTTGTTGTAGCTGGTAATGAGTAAAGGTTGAGCTAGGACGAGGTTGAACCCACTGAAACTCAACAAGAAAGGGGTTAAACAACCCTCAGAAGACTGAGGCAGCTGTCTCCAAAGCTAAAGACTGAAATATCCAAATATGAGTTATGTCCTTTCCAAATGATCCTCTCCTCTTCTTATAGTGTCTTCTTAATTCACTTTCCTTATTTTGTGGGTGATTTGTTCCTTAAGTTAGGTCAACCTACTTGTTTTAAAACCAAATTACTCCCTAAGGGTAAGTCGTTTCCCCTTGGGTCTCCATGGCTCCCCTATCATTGGGGACTATGGAATATGGGGAGCCCCTGAAGCCAATGTGTTCCTCTAGCGATGGGATCAAAGGGGAGGGGATATGACATATATGGAATCATTAGAAAATAGGAGGGAAGAAAGAGATGCCAAACACCAAATATAGTTAGAATCATTAGAAAAAAGGAGTGAATAAAGAGACGTCAAAATCCAAATAAAGCTAGAGGCAATGCTTGATAAAAAAAATTATACTCTTCAAAGATACAATTCAAACTCAAGTAGAGGATATATTGTAAGGGTTCAAGAGTCAATTGCAGACAATGGAGGATATAATTCAAGAAAAGGGAAAACAAAAAAAATCAACCCAAGAAGGAGAGGTTGAGGAAAATCATAACTTGAGAGATAGGATTAAAGAGCTAGAAGAAAAAATAACCAACAATTTGACCCACAGTAATATAGAAAACAAATTGGATATTGAACCCATCAAATAGGAAATGAATAAGATAATTGAACTGGACCATGAGCGTAATAAAATAGCCTTGAACCTCATAATTGAAACAACTTACCTCATAGAATCAAAGAGGCGAGGAAAAATAATTGATCATAAATATGGGTTGATCCGTGTCAAAGTAAGTTGTAATGACCATAAATATATCATACTGGGTAAATATCTGAGCTTAAAAGGGTTGGGAATATTTATAAATGAATACCTCATTCCGAAAGACCAAGTTGAATTAATAAACGAAGGTCAAAAGGTAAAAGAGACTAGGAAACAAGGGAAATGGGCAATAATTAGAAATTGAAAAGTTATTGTTAGGGATAGAGAACATAAGGATAATAATAAATAGAAATTTAGGACACTCGGGATCCTTTTTTGGAACTGTCGTGGGTTCCATGGTGCAAAGGTCCTATGATAAGTTGGATCCTGAGTGATATTGATATTATTTGTCTAGTTGAAACTTGGGAGCATGAAGAGTCTAAGGTCCCTAACATAGAAGGAATTTTCTTATGGTCAACATGGAGCAAAATGTTGCACTGTAGAGGGATAGGAGGCATAACTTAGTATATTAGAACGATAATTTCTCCTCACATTCAACTTCATAAGATCGACCCTGTCAATTAGTACATTTGGATGAAAATTTCAGACACCAATGCTAAGAAGATGTATACAACAATTTTCTATTTTGCACCTATTAATTCTACCTTTTATAAGAAAAAAAATTTAGATATAAATTGTCCATATAATAACTTAGAACAAGATATTTATAGTTTGAAAAATGAAGGTAATATCCTCCTGCTAGGAGATTTTAATGTTAGGATTGCAACTAACCAATATACTCTTTTAAGAAATGATTCCAACCATAATCATTTATGGATAGATGAGGACCTTGTTTTATCTAATAGCTACAAAATAATCTTTGAAGACCTAATTGAGAATTTGTTTGGTACTAAGTTGGTCAAGCTTTGCAGCTCTCAAGACTTAATAATTTGCAATGGAGTAATGAAGTGGCCAAACTCCAACCACATGACTTGTATTCATGGGCTAGGTAGTAATGCTATAGATTATGTGATATATGATATCCAAATTTCCAACCAAATAGTAACTTTTGACCTTTTAAATTACCATGAACCCGACTCTGGTCATAGAAATTTAACCCTAACTCTAAACTTTGTCATGCACATGAGCACCATTGAAGAGAATTTTGATAATAAAAGGTAAATGTGCTTTGAAAAAAGTAAAGTTGACCTTTTATTAAAGGATTTAAATAGTGAATTACATCTCCTAACTTATAAGGACAACATTTAAGACCTCTATCATAATTTTACAACTACCCTTTCCACTTCTGTTAACAAGTTTTCTTTCGAGGTGTCCTGTAAAAAGAATAATAAAATGACCAACCACTGGTATGATAAAGAATGTAAAATTGCTAGGAAATCCATTAGGGATGCTTCTAGTGACTCCTTAAAACTCGATAATATCAATACGTACAAATCCCTAATACAAAGAAAAAAAAGGTACTATATCTATAAAAGATAAGAGCAACTTTCACAACTACCTAAGTTGGATCCTAAGAAGTTTTGGAGGAAAATTCTAAAACACAATACTAAAGAAAATAATATGATTCCCTTAACGGATTATCATTCCTACCTTAAAAGTATTTACGAGTTCCCTAATTCCATGGAAACCATTCCTATTGTCCCTACAGAGGATGCATTTTTTTCTTTGGATGACATAGAGTTCGGGGTTAAGTGGCTTGCAAAAGGGAAAGCTAAGGACATTGAAGGCTACCAAGATTAACTTTTTAAAATCAGAGGGCCTATCCTCATCCCTCACATACACAATAGAAATCAAACAGGGTTTCCCTAAACCCTAGACACAAAGCCTCATTGTTCCCATTTTTAAAAATGGGGATAGAAACATTCCCTGTCATTATAGGACCATTATGATTAGCCCAATTTTAGCCCAGATTTATGGAATTATTTTGGAAAAGAAGATTATCCTTTGGATAGAAAGTCATGGTAAAAGAGATAAAGGCAAGGTTGGGTTTAGGATATATCATTGAACTGTGGACCATCCTGTTACCTTTATGATCATTGTAGAGAAGTTTCACAATACTAAAACCAATGTTTTTTTTTACTTAAGAAAAACTTTTGACACAGTTCTTAGGAAAAACCTTTGGAATAGGTTGGAAGAGATAAAAATACCTTTTGAGTTGAGGGTTGTTGTAATAAGTTTGTATGAGAACTTTATTTCTAAGTTTAAAAACATTGAGGGATGGTCAAAAGAGATTAACTGCAATATTGGAGTCAAGCAAGGTTATCCCTTGTCCTCTACCCTTTTTGGCATATACATTGACAAATTAGAAGATTTCTTGGAAGAAACAAGTTGTGTCGGCCCTACTCTCACTGATATAGTAATCAATCTTCTTCTTTATGACACTGATATCATTCTTATGGAGAGGAGTCCCATCAATCTTGAAAACCAACTAAGAATCCTAAAGGATTTTTTCTCCAATATGGGTATGACTGTTAATACTCACAAGACTAAGGTCATGATCATTAAATCCAATAAAATCACTTATGATACCTTTGTATATGACAACAAAAACTTGGAGGAAGTGAATTCATACAAATATCTTGGAATCGATATTCACCACAAGCTCAACTGGAATTATAGCATTGAGAAAAGGATTATCGGGGGATGGAAAACTTATTATGGGCTTGAAAACAATTGTAAATCAGTCGATCTTTGGATATGGGATAATAAGAAACTCCTCTTTGAGACTCTTGTTACACTTGTTATTCTTTATGGTTGTGAATTTTGCGGATGTAGTATATCTTATGAATCCTTTAGAAAGATTGAGAAAATACAAAAGAGTTTTATAGTTCCTATAATATAAAAATTAAAGGAAATGCGTCTTATCACATCCTCCTCTTAGAGGCAATCCTTTCCCCCATTGATAACATGGTTATGAATAGATACATAATGTATAAGAACAATTTAAACAACATGGAAGACAAGAGGCTTCCTAAAATTGCTTCAAAATCCAATGATAACCACCATCGAATCAAGCGAGAATGGCATAAAGATGCCCAATCTTGGCTAAACTATTGGGGAATCATGCAAGACATCATTTTGGAGAATAATGATACTATTAAAAATATATTTAATTCAAAAGTTAAAGAGAAAATGTGGTGATATGAAGAGTTAGAGGAAAACATAAAATTAAGGTATTATAAGGATGTAATCAACCCTAATCTAGAAGATCAAAATTGTCTCTATGTTTGTACAAGTGTAAAGAAAAAACTAAGCATTACTAAGATAAGAACAAGTTGTCACGAGCTCCATAGTGAAACTGGGCGTTG
>ML784613.1:552296-564271 GCA_009831015.1 Picea engelmannii
GAAGACCCAGAATTAATTAAAGGTGGGTTTACCCACCCAGAGTGAGAGGTCGACCCTGCCAGTTGTGACCTTTCACACGTGCCAATCTGATATAAATAAGAGGCTAGCGCCTCACTTCAAACACACAACTCACTTGCTCATTTTCTTATGAGGCAAGCTGTAATTACCAGTTGGAGAGAGGAGAAGAAGGGTGGCGCATCTCTTGGGGAGGAATTTCTATATTGGTTTGAGTTATCTCTTGAACATTGTATAAGCTATTTATGATAAGGAAGTTTTTGCTGGGTTTTCTTCCCCTAGAGGGTTTCCCAAGATAAATGTTGTGTCTCTTGTGAATGTGTATTTCTTAGTGATCCTATTCTTATTATGCTCTTATCTAATGAAATGCAAAGAACTATAATAATTGCATAAACATTAACTAAAACATTATCTAATGAAATGTTCTGACTAGCCAATAGGTCTCTACAATCCTAAAATATTTTCTATCTTTGGTCCGCAAGTAAACAAAATCCTCGACCCACTCCCTTACCTCCTCAAGAATCTGGTTTTTCAAGGTTAGTTCCATCTTAGCTATCACTATAGCCTCAACCTCCTCATCCTCCTCCTTCTCTTTAGCAGAGAATTTATCCTCAAATTTTCATTTTTCTCTATCTACCTCCTACTCCCTAGTCTTAGACCCTTGAGCATGTGAGGAGGAAGTAGAGTGAGCTCCCTATCTCTCTATATTCTTCTTTCCTCTTCCACCCTTGTCAACTCTGCATGCCATACTTAGAAACCAAAACCATCAGTAATTAGGTCCATTGTTCACCATTGTCATATATCCACCCCCTATCATCCTTTGAAAGATAAAATAAGGGTCACACCTCGACTGGAGATGCCTCCCCTTCTTCTCTTCCCCAAACCACTATTTTTGAGAAAATATGAGATTACTATAAATTGGTACCTCTTCTATCCAATTCTCCATAAATATATTCAAACAAGGAAGCAGAGTGAGCTCCCCATCTCCTTTGTATTATTCTTTCCATTTCCACCCTTTCCAACTCCACATTCCATACCTACAAACCACCACAACCTGTAATCAGGTCCATTGTTCATTGTTGTCATATTTCCACCCCTTATCATCCTTTGAAAGATGAAAGAAGGACAAAATCCCAAATGGAGATGTATCCCCTTCTACTCTTCCCCAAACCACCATGTATGAGAAAATATAAGGTTACTAGAAATTGGGACCTTTTCTATTCAATTCACGACAAAGATTGTCAAACAAGGAAGTAGAGTGAGCTCCCCATCTCCCTGTGTTGTTCTTTCCCTTTCCACCCTTGCTAACTCTATGTTCCATACCTACAAATCACCACCATCGGTAATCAATTCCATTGTTCACCGCTATCATATATCCACACCCTATGGTTCTTTGAAAGATGAAAGAATGAAGACACCCCAACTAGAGATACCTACCCTTCTACTCTTCTCCAAACCATTATGTTTAAGAAAATATGAGATTACTGGAAATTGGGACCTCTTCTAGCCAATTCTCCACAAACATTGTCAAATGAGGAAGTAGAGTGAGCTCCCCATATCCATGTATTCTTCTTTCCCTTTACACCCTTACTGACTCTGCGTGTCATACCTACAAACCACCATAATCGGTAATCAGGTCCACTATTCACCATTGTCAGATATCCACCCCTATCATCCTTTGAAATATGAAAGAAGGATGACACTCCGACATGAAATTCCTCCCCTTCTTCTCTTCCCAAACCACTATGCCTGAGAATATATGAGATTACTGGGAATTGGGACCTTTTCTAGCCAATTTTTCAAAAATGTCATCAAATAAGGAAGCAAAGTGATCTCCCCATATCCATGTATTCTTCTTTCCCTTTCCACCCTTGCTGACTCTGTGTGACATACCTACAAACCACCACCATCGGTAATCAAGTCCACTATTCACTGGTGTCATATCTCCACCTCTTATCGTCCTTTAAAAATTGAAATAAGGACAACACCATGACTAGAGATGTCTCCCCTTCTTCTCTTCCCCAAACCACTATGTCCGAGAAAATATAAGATTATTGGAAATTGATACCTCTTCTAACTAATTCACCACAAAGATCATCAAACTATCCCGTCCATATTCACAACTCTACCCCTCTTCCTAGAGATGTTCAAATGAGCTCCTCCATGTGAGGAGAAACTGTCTACTAGGGCTCTGTCATTCTCTCCTACCAACCCATCTTAATCTCACCATATAATTACCATCACCCACATTCATACCACACCTTAAATCTCGATCATTTTCCATCATGATCTAAACCTCCTCTTCCAACTAGCTTAATGAACAATGAAACCTCTCAGTCGTTTTAGTCCCAAACATAATTTCCAGGTCTTCACCAATTACTCCACACATCACTTCGTTGTACTTCTCATCTACCTAGCTCACCATCACCTCGATTTCATTAATTGGTCCATAAGACATCATACCAATTCTCCCCCAAACTTCCATTACTCACCAACTACTGAAAAGACTGACCCTTATCGCCCCTTACTTGACAGTTATTGCATGGCGAGGTGGAGGCCCTACATGGTGCATACGCATTTGTGGACGCACCTATCTACACCCCATATGGGTGCATTTATTTTAATGTTTTTTTTTTTGTTTATTAGCTTGTCTATGACATGTGGGACTAACCTATGGCTAAGAAATCGCGACTCAGGGGCATCTAAGCAGTCAAAATCACCCCGGGATCGCACTCGGCCTGAGCCACACCAACCCTTAACATGACTAGATTTTTTATCCCCACAGGTTTCAAACCAGTGACTTTAACATCATAGAGTGCCTTAACAACACACTCCCTCACCAACTATCCTACACTTTGGGGACTCATTTATTTTAATGTTAAAGTTAAGATAATTTTTTATTAAAATTACAATAGTTTTATTTATTAATTTTTGTTTATTCAACAATTACAATCAATTAATTTTATTTAATTTATTAAATATGAAAATAAAATCATTAATAAGAATGAATTTTAATATACACAATTTACTTTAAATCACTCTATAATTTTTTACTTTACCACCAACTTTATAAAAATCCTCATAAGGAAATGTAAATATTAAATTTGGTTTGTGAAGAAAATAATTATTTTGTAAATATTAAAAAAATATTAAATTAAATTGATTTTATATTAATATTTAAAAATATAAAAAAAATATTGATAAAACTTAATAAACAAAACAAACAAAAACTTAAAAGAATAACACTTAAGAAAGTGAGGGGTGGGTACGTTGCACAAAGATAAGATAGTATTTTTTTATTGTCTATAAATATAATGTAGGTGATCCATTTGATAGGGTTTACATGTTGCGTGTTTATTCATATGTTGGTCAAGGTACACATTTAATGACAATTAAAAGAATCTTTTGGTGATCCAATAATCAATGGATGTATGGTGAAGGGAATCAATGGATGTATGGTGAAGGGATGTTATGGAGGAGGATATGATATACTATTGGTTCACCATCAAATCAATCCTAGGTCAACTATAATCAATGTTTTTAATAAAGGTCTCACAAGGTTTGAATAAAAATCTCCAAATAAGACATGTGGTGAGGAATTGTGAGTAGTGGTATTTTGAATAAAAATCTCCAAATAAGACATGTGGTGAGGAATTGTGAGTAGTGGTATTTAAAGATAATAGATCCCAATGAATATTTTGGAATATTAAGAAATGAAGGGTCATTGTTATGTTTGAAAACATGTTTGTGGATCCCCAATACAACTCAATCATATGATAATAACTATTAGATTGTATGACATCAATAGTCCATGGTGCACGAGGAGTGTGACATCATTGATTTTCTAGTAGGGATTATCATCATGAACTACAACACACCTAAGTGGATTCTACATCATTCTCATGTGTTCTTTAAAGCATAAAGAATATGAACGATTGATGATTTGATCACTATGGATAAGCAATAACATGCTTTGGTTATGTTTCTGTAAATGGGATCGGAGAGACTTTGAAATTGATTTTGTCCCTATAAAGAATTTTTTAATAAAGAACAAAGATATAGAAGTTGATATAGAAGTTGTAGAAAGAAAAATTATAGTGAGTGAATCCACGTGTAGATTTTATAGAACTCAGTCCCCCATCTTTGATGTCATAATTGTATATAATATGGGCGCGGATGCATCAAATTATTTACAATAAAAAAAACGATTTTATTGTTTCATTAGCATGCAAATGTAGTGTTTTGGTGATTTCATTATCAGTTACACTACTTATTTTTTGTAAGTATATTCATTGTCCATGAGTTATATGACGGTTTCGGTGTTTTTTTAAGATATGGATGTTTGTTTTTCATGGTAACAACTTGGTTAGTAATAGTTGGATTGTTAATTTATCAATGAAAACCTAATACATAATAAAACAATAAAACCCCTCATTATAAATTATTTATATCTAAGTTTTCTAGGATTAGAATATGGCCAGGGAAAACTTTAGAGGCTAAATTTCACAATTTGTCTAATTTTCTATTTTTTCTAAAAAATATTTACCCATTTCTATTTTTTCAAAAAACTATTCACCCAAATTCTATAGGATAAAATTAATTTACTCTAAAAATTGTAAATATTTTCTAAAATGTATATAAAATACTTAGAAACTTGATTATTTTTACAAGAATATCACCAATTTTTTTATAGTTACCATTTTAAGAATTAATAAAATTAGCAATGGTCTCTATACTTTTAGATAAGTATGGATCCTTAAAATTTTCCTTGATTGTGATTAGGGTGTAGAAAATGTTGTTTTAGACTTTCCATTTCCTTCTTATATTGACACTTGTTCCAAGGAGAATGTAAAAGGAATTATTAATATAAGTTTATATGTGTAGACAACTAAGTATGGAGTGGAATAGGTGAAGGTCATGATAGTTGCAAAAGTTGAGATTAGGAATTTTATCCATGTTAGTAATGTCAACACCACAAGTATGATTCCACATCTCATAAATGTTTCAAGAAATCATTTTGTTAGCATCATCCTTAGCACTGTAGGAATAGTCAATTGACTAGGAATCCATGTTGCCACTATATCCTCCTTTATAAAGTAATTTAAAATGCTAGTCTCTTAAACTAAGGGTTATGTGAAATCTCATGAACCATACATTACATTGCTAATTAGATAATCCGTGACTATGTATGGGATTTTGGAGAGGTACTTCCTAGCCTTACCCTGAAATTTTGATAGTGGATTTGATACAGAATGGATTATTATATAATCTACCATCTATCTTGGTACATTCTAGGTGGAAAAAATGGAGGAATTGACTTGTAGAGCCTATTTTATTGGTAGGTCCCAGTTTGGAGATTTGGGGTCTGGAACCTTCCAAATCCATTTTGAGACATCAAATGACACTTTTAGGGATCAAACATTTGTGAGAATAGATCCCAACCCTTCAATAATTTTCTAAACACCAAGAGCTTTCCAACGACATGAAAATCACCTCAATTGAAGTTTGTATGTGAAAGTTATGTCTCTCGCAAGTCGATCTATCTTATTGACCACCATTGTATTGAGTGGATGCCACATTAGCTCCCATTATTCAAACATGTGGGGATAGCCATGTATGTACTTTTAAGAATATTCTATAAGTTCCAAAACCTAACACTAATGAATGGTTGATTCATGTAAAAACCCTAACCCTATATGACTATTAATTTATGTTAAATATTGGGTTGCTATGAAGAGAGGGGTTTCTAGTCTTTTAGCATTGTACTTGCTCCATAGTTGAGCAAAGAATATAGAAGAGGAATTTGAGAGAATAACAAAGGAGTAATAATATTCTATTGAAGCTATTCATGCCATAGTGTCAAAGGAAACACCATAGTGATTGCCCCTTTATTTGTAGTTGCATCTACATAACTAAAGAAAAGAGAGGAAAGCATAGGCCTTACCTTCTAGCTAGGTTTTCTCCCATTTTTTTTTTCACAATATACATCTCAGGTTCATTTGTGTAGATGATGTGTTTATTTGTTTATTCTTTCAATTTCATATTTTAGTTATTTCATAAATTTGAGAAATAAACTACTGATCATAAATATGAGATCTAAGGAAATAAACCTACATAGTAAAAGATTTCATCATAATACAAGATCTGTTGCGATGAAATATTCTAGTGGAATATCCATGATAGTTTACAAATAATATTGGTATTAGAGTAGTTTTATTTGGGGTATTTGTGGGAAGTTTTAGGATCTAGGAATTGGATGAGGAAAGAAATCATGGAATGCTAGCCACGGTTGATCAGTCTAGTCATAACAACCTTTGGGATGTAGTAGAAGAGAGATTTGTGAGGTTGGAGGAACAAGTCACTGATATCTCTCACAATATGGCCCTCCTCATGGAATCTCTAGAAAACAAGTCAAGACCTTTTGTGGAGGTTGGTGGCTCTAACTCATAAGTTGGATTAGATGAGAAACTAGGAGATAGTGAAAACCTAGAAAAGAAATAAAAAAAATTCCCGAAAAAAGAGAAACCAAGTTCTAGTTCCACCTCTCCTTCACAGCCTCTATTTAAAATGGAAGCAAAATTGGACACCAAGCTATACCAAGGTGATATTGATTATGTTAATTTGAATCATTGGTTGCAATAGTTAGAAGTGTATTTCAATGTCCATAATATAGATTAAGAGTATAAAAATTTATTTTCCCAACTAAAACTAGAGGACCATGCACTAACCTAGTGGGAAATTCACATGGAAACACTTGGGTTGGAGGGTGATACACTATTAAATAAGTGGGAGGTGTTTAAAATCATCTTCAAGTCCTAGTTCTACCCTATTGGGAATGTATAGGGCCACTAGATCCATTGGCATCACTTGTAGCAAGGGAAAGAGCAGAGTGTGCAATATTACACCACCAATTTTAGGAACATGGAAATCATGTTGGGAATCTCTCCCAAGAAAAAAAAGATACTCCTCAAGTATTCAGGGGTTTTAAACAATCATTTTTGAAAGAAATTTGTACTCTTCAAAGAAAGGACCATTGATGAGGCTTAGGTGAAAACACAATACCTAGAGAATTTATAACATAGGCCATAAGAAAAGGAAGCCAAGTTATTTTGACCAAAAATACCACCAATATGCTTCCATGGATGGGAAGAATAAGTGTAAAGGAAAAGAGAAGAAAATGCCAGCTATTGGACATCAATTCAAGGATCTAAACAACCATTGTAACTATTTCAATATTGATGGTGACACCATAGATAAGTGTTGGAAGCTACATTTAGAGATGAACCCAAATAATCATAATAAGGATGCGAAGAAGAAGAACCTAATAGCCATGGATTCAAGAAATATGGTAGAGATAAACTTGGATGCGGATGAGAAGATTGTTTTCACCTCAATGCAAAAGGAGGTGAATCTGAGTAGCCTTCATCACAAGGAAGAGAAGGAGTTGATAAAACTCTTCCATATTAATATCAAGGTAAAAAAATCCCGAGGTATATGCTCTATTCAATTCAAGTTCACAGTCCAACCTTATAGAAACCAATCTAGTCAACAATCTTGGGTTGGAATTTCATGATCATTGTATCCCATATCCATTGAGATAAGTATACAATTATGAAAATCTCAAGGTCACAAAACAATGTAAGATCAAATTTGTTATAAGTGTATATTTTATTTATGAAGTGGAGTTAGATGTAGTACCCCTTAATCAAGATTAAGAAATATTACATCATTACTTCATACAATTCTAAGTCAGATATATCTATGGTAAGTGCCAACCAAGCCAAAAATTTGTTCAGTTCTAGTAAAAGGTATGTATTTCTTTTCTTAAGAGAGAATTAGTTAGATGATGAATTGATAAGAATAAATGCATCTCTAGAGGGATGTATTGAAGAGAGGAAACTTCAGTTGGAGGAGTTGTTGTAGGAATACATATAACTATTCCGAGAAGCTAAAGGTTACCACATAAGAGGGAAGTAGATAAAAATATATATTTGTTTTCTAACTCCCCATTACCAATATTTAGTCATATAGACAATGTATTATGGAAGAAGATGTAATTGCAACAATTTCTAGAGTAGGGAGTAATTCGAACAAACACCTCAACTTGTGGGTCATCTATCATCATAGTACCCAAGAAGGATGGGACTTGGTGAATGTGTATTGACTACATATATTTGAACAAGATCACACTCAAGAACCAATACCCTCTTCCCAAGATCGATGTTTTGTTAGACTAATTGTTGCATTCCAAGTACTTCACCAAGTTGGATCTACAATCGGGATACCACTAAGTATGTGTTAAATAAGAAGACACTTGGAAGACTACCTTCAATTCAAGGAAAGGTTTGTATGGATGACTGGTCATCCCTTTTGGTTTATGTATTGTATCAGCTACATTTATGTGATTGATGAATTGCCTATTTATATTTATTCGTAATAGTGTATTTGGATAACATATTGGTTTATATCTTTACCTGGGAAATGCAAATATCACATCTCGTGTAGGTGTTAGAGACTCTGAAAAACATCAAATACTAGTTAACCTTAATAAATGTGAGTCTTCTTAGCAATCATTGGTGTATTTGGGGTAAATGATTTGTAGAGGGGAAATCAATATAGATCCCACAAAGATGGCTTCCATCATCAAGTGGATATTTCCTACTAATATCACTGAAATTAGGATCTTTGTTGGGGTAGAAAAATACCTATGGAAGTTCATAACATCCTTTTTAGTAGTATTTGTGTCACTCAATGCCATAAAAACCTATGGTAATAGTTTCCAGTGGGGAAAGAAAGAACATACATGTTTCTTGCATTACCTAACTTGAAAAAACCTTTCACATTGGAGACAGATATAGGTGGATATGCTATGGGAGTGGACTTGATGGAGGGATGTAAGCTGGTATGCTATCATACTAAGGTGTTTCATGGGGGATTCCTAAACTAACCTACATAATACAAGGAACTCTATGCCCCAATTCTTTTTTTTAAGAAGTGGAAGCACTATCTAATGGGAAAGGAAACCATTATTCACATTGATAACCAACCATTGTAGTATTTTTAGACCTAGAGTAAGCTTCAACAAAACAAACACCTCAAGTAAGTGGATGGGATTTTTGAAATAGTTTCATCTAGTCATCAAATATAATAAGGGAGGCACTAATAAGTTGGAAAACATGATTTTGAGGCCACCCATATCCAATATTATAGCTTTGGGAACTCTTATACACATGGAGCCTTTTACCCATGATGCATACAAATAGGCATACACAGAAGATGAGGACTTTAAACATGTGTTTCAATAGTTGCAAAACCAAATTCATGTAGAATAAGGTGATAGTAAGGTTGAATATCATCTCCAAAATGGGTTTATATACAAGTTGTACAAGATCTATGTACCTAAAGGTTAAATAATGCAGCTTATCAGAGAGGTTCACATCTCCAAGGTTGTGGCACATTTTGGTGTTTCTAAAATAGTTTCCAACTTACAATGGTACATGTATTGGTACAAAATGCAAGAAGATGTATAATTTTATATTAGAGGGTCCATACTTTTTTGTACCCACAAGTCTAATTTAATGTACTTAACCCAAAACATTTAGATCAGCCACATAAAATGTAGTTAAAAACCAAAGAACATAATAGAAAATAGATAAAATTTGAGAAATATCTCTTGATAATAAAAAATAGAGAGCTATGTTCACTTCCCTCTTCAAGGGAGAAAAATCCTGGAGAAAAGCTCCAAATATAATAACAGTGCATGAAAAAGCATTGAATAACCTTCTACTCAATATATACCTATCAATAGAGAATATTAACTACATGTAGGCCTACTTATAATGAGGGCCTACTAACTAATTTAGGCCTTATTAATGAGGAGGACCCATTTTACTATGATCGAATATTAAATAACTATTTAGTGGGACTTACTCAAGGTAGGTGGCCTCATACATCAATAAAATATCCTAAGTACGGGGGCTAGGGTAGGAATCTAACATTCCCTCCCCCTTCAAAAGAAGCATTGTACTCGAGGTTGAAGCTGAGGAAATTGTTGTAGAATCAATGTTAGTTCCCATGTGGCATCTTATGGTTACATATATTTCTACTGGATTAGTACTTCCCTGATTGTGTGTTGGCACAAATGAAGCTCTATGGTATCTATTACTTCTTCTATATGGAGTCAAATGGACCCTTCTTCATCAATTTCTAGTAGGTTTGTATATACTTTGCAATTTGATCCCACAACTTTATTCAAACATGACACATGGACGATTAGATGAATCTTGAAGAGGGCTAGGAGAGATGGCTTGTAGGCCACATGTCTAATGTGTTGTATGATATGATAGGGACCATATAAATTGGTATCTAGCTTCTAGGGAACATTATCTTTGACTAATGTCTATTTATAAGGTTTCTGATAAAGAAACACTTGATCCCTTTCGACAAAAAAATGTTCATATCTATGTTGATCAACTTGTTAATTCTTTTGATTTTGCACCATAACCATGTTTTCCTTGAGGGTATGAATAATATCTTCTTTTGTGTGAAGTGTTTTATCTATTACCTGAACCTTGAAGGTTCCTGGTACATAGGTGTTGGGTTATGAAAAAGGTACGAATATCCTCCTTATTCCCACAGTTCATGATACAATCTTGATTGAATTTTCTGTTAATTAGGGATAAATAGGATATAAAATGATTAATATGTCCTCTATTGATATTATTGAAGTTATGTTGAATAGATTCTAAAATACGATTGGAATTGTTTGATTCTGTTACAGGATTGGATAAATATTGTCAAAACTAAAATAGCAAAGGATATATTGAATATGCGTGAGCTATTGGAGGTTAAGGACTTTTGGCGCAAAGCAGTTTTAAAAATGATTTGATTTTCTATATTGTAACTTTATAATAGTAAAGCAATTCTGAGGATCTTCCGATCCTCAGGATGGCTTGATTTACTCATATTATTGTATATATAGAGGATAATAGATCCTAAAAGACAATATAAGAGTTGCATTCAATTATTCAGACTCAGAGTTACTTCGCGCAAGCAGTTTTTGTGAATGATGTACCAACTATGAAGTTAATAAAAGCTTTGATCGTTTTCACCATTTCTACATACTGAGTTTCTAGTAGCAGTGCTTCTACGGACCAAAGGCCTAGTCTAAAGGAGCTATTGTTTCAACTGTAATTGTATCAGTCTGATTTCTGTTTGTGATTCGATTCTCTTTCACAATAGTTAAGATGATTGCATAAGTGTGTTAATGATTTCATACTGTTTTGCATACAAAAGATAGACATTTATTTTGAGTGTTAATGATCGCTGATTCAAACTTCCATTATTGTAGTTTGCTTCTTAATAGTTCCTCATGTTTTCATATGTGCTATTCCTTTTACTTAGATTCACATTTGTTGTTCCTTTCAAATATATTACATTTGTCGTTCCTTTCAGTTAAAAGTTACAATTGTTGTGTTAGAAAAACAGGACCGTGGAGAAATAAAATAAAACAAATGCATAAACAAAACACAAAAGACACACAATACAAGAGAGACACAGATTTATGTGGTTCACCCAGTGTGGGCTACGTCCACCAGAGAAATTGCTAGGTCCTTCCATTATTATTATCCAACAAATGAAGGGATACAACCTACAACAAGACCTGCTGTAACGTCCTCTTCTTTCTCTCATAGTCTCCTCTCTCAGAATACAATATTCACCATCATCCATAGCCGTAATACATTTCCCTCATAAAAGAGGGTTTCCTTCTAGGGAAAAAAACCCTAACATAATCTCTACCGTTAGATTTGCGACCTTATAATGAATGGTCCAGATTTACAATGAAATTACAATATACTTTTACAAGGCAATTTTTGCTTCAGGGGCTTCGCCCTCGAACCCCTGCTGGGGGCCCGCTTGCCCCTAGACCCCCCAACTAGGGGGATAGCCCCCCCGGACCC
>ML784614.1:15504-40024 GCA_009831015.1 Picea engelmannii
ACCATTTCCAACCCCTCATGTTTAATCCTTAATGTTGTTGAAGAAACAAAATAAATTTCATGGAACTAAAAACATTAAATTGTTGCCAAAATTGTGCCCTCTAATCGACAAAGTGAATATTGGAATTTATGTCAACATTATAAAAATGAGTGCTTATATCATGGACCTCTATATGGATTAACATGACCATGAGAGGATTAAAGTAGGAAAATATGAAGAAAGTCTTGCAACCTTGAATAACCCTCCACATATAAAATTGACAATGGCATTGTGATTTTGTTTCTTTGTCATGTGAGACACAATGAAAAGAAGGGTAATGCTCTCAAAAAATATTATAAAATGATTGACATGGCCATTTCCAACACCTCGTGTTTAATCCTTAAAACGTATTATTGCATCTTCCCAAAAATTTATTTTTTCATGTTGCACCAAGTTTAAAGTTTGCACATTGCTTGGAAAAAGATGCTTTCCACATGTCACATGTCACAAGACTTTCAAAGTTGCATATATCATGTCACAAGATTTTGGAAGTTGCATATTGCATATTCAAGTTCTATTTGTTGCCTAGACTCCATATCCCAAGCACAAGGTACCATGTCTTGCTTGCATTCTCACGTCTTGAATCAAGGAGTATTGAATCAATATATACCAAGTCTTATAAGAGAAGTTGAAATTATCATTAAGTGTATAACAAAATTACATTCACAGATATATACAAGCCATAGAAATAGCCTTGTGTATATTATCAGATGAAAAAGTACCCATAATGTCAATGCATTATATGCATCATTACATGTTCAGCTATATAATGTACATCTAACTGTCTTATAAAATTATTACATGACATCATGAATTTCTTTTAGTCTTCTTTTGTGTTGTCTAGGTCTTAAGTAATTCATCCATCTCCATGTCTTCGTTTACTGGGTTCTCTAGCAGTTGATGGTGTTTCATTCCTTTCATGTGTACCCACGGCGTGGATGTTGTTGTGAGGGGCCATCACCTACAAAAATAAAAAAATATTAAATTTTAATGGCCAATTTTTAAATATCATTGAAGTAGTTCATTAATATTAAAAAATAAACTCTGCAATGCAATTATTTACCTAGTCCTCTAGTTGGCACCGTTTGAATGGTTGTTGGCCTGTTCACCTGATCTTTAGGTCGAGGAGGATCAACTATGACATTCTCTGCCATTGAAACGTCAAAATTTATAAGTACAAAATTATTAAGTACATGATTAATCTATAGACATTTTACCATCGTGGGTCTCAGTCACAAGAACATCTTGGGGTTGCACCTCACTAGGATGGGACTGATGGGGAGCACCATGATTTTTTGGCTGCATTTCACTATCAATGCTCTATTGCCCAATACTAATGGTTTTGTTGATAGTGTTTCTCTCCTGATTAAAACAAAGTAAGACATTAAATTATGGACAATATCAAACATTTACGTATTTGATAAGTAATGAAAGGTTAATGTGGATTGATTTTTATTTACCTTATCCTGCAAATTGGATCTTGGGGTCTTCCCCATGCTTTTCCTACGATCAACCACGGATTTATAACCGTACTTGTAACCAAGTTGGAGGTATTTCTTCATGGTTTCAGTTCCGAAGTCGTCTCCCTGCATTGCATAAGAGTATGGTTTTTTAATGTTTTTGGTTGTAATTACCTTAAAGTTGTAAGGTGATGCAAATAATATTCTTAATATGTTTGGGTACTTATGATTCGTGACTGTAACCTCGAGTAGTCGCCCTGGCCTAGCTTGTGTTGTCCATGTTTGGAAATCCTTGCTTTGGTTGCCTTCGAAGTGTCAGGAAACCTATCATCAAAATTTTCAAGTATATTATATATAACCACAATTTTATTTATATCTAAAGAAAAATAAAGCTGGTAATGAAATCAAAAAATTGTACTTTACCTTGGTGTACCAGTTATCTGTTCTCCTGATTTTTTCAAAATCTTCTCTTTTGAATCATCAATGATCACCTTCCACTCCCTCTCTGGAATTGAGGGAGGATGCTCATACCTAGGATTTCCTACCAAGATTCATCTATAAAGATCCCGTGTATATTTTAAATATTCACCCGCTGCAGAGGTGATCACTTTTTTATTGAATGTTTCTACTCCAAAGAGGCCTTCAAGATAATCCATAAGTTCCTTTTTGAGGTTGGAATTCTGGAAATTCCACCTCATGTGTAAGGTTTCCCCAAAAATCAACAAGGTCTTTCTCTCTAGGTGCCTATAAAAAAGTTTGTTTCCTACACACAAAAAGATATGATCATTAATTTAAAATTAATAATCTAGATGATTTCTGTATGAGAAGGACAACATTAAACAATTAAAATATGAATTAAAACTACCTAGGAGTTTTGATTGTTTTAATGTAAGTCCATTATCGTCGACCAAAGATGTGCACGGAAGGGTCCCCGTGCTTGTCACACATCTAGCTCCATGAAATGCAACCATATCAACCACATCACTACAATCCTCATCGTTGCCAGCATCTCTAGACTCTGATCGAGGTGTGGATGTATGGCAGTGCGTTTCATGGCTCCTACCTAAATTAGGTGTGGAAGATGGAGAAGTAAATAGTGATCTAGCAGTTGTATGACCACTCGCATCAAGACTCTGCAGCGTCTTTGTAGCACCACTACTACCAACATTGGGCTGAACAGGCTCCAAAAATGTCTTTATAAAAAAGAAAATATTTTTTTGTGAGATAATGTAAAAGTTAAAGAACAAAGTATCATAATTGAACATATGAGTACATTAAAAAAAAACAATTTAAATTATGGTTATTACCTTATATGTGTTAAGTTGTGACATAAGGAGCTTGATCTTTTCTTTGACGTCGGGAGTTTGATCTAGATGATCTAAGAAGCTAGCAAGTTCCTTGTTAGCTTTAATGATCTCTTTTTTTATTAAGACCATCGGATCAACGCATGAATAAAACCCCTCCTCTTTTGCGGAATCATGATCAACATGGCCTGCGGACTACATATAATCTCAACAAAAACAATGTTATTTCAATAAAATTATATAAGCAAATAATAAAAACAACGTAAAATGAAAGTGGAAATTGATAATCATTTACATGTTCTGCGGCTGGCCCTTTTCCACGATCATCCTGCCACATTATAATATAATTAGAACCCCTAAATATTTATAAAATTGTCAATGATAACAAAAAAACAATGTTAAAGATAATAAAAAAATATAATGCAATAAGTAGAGGTTTCTTAAAGAGGTGTTGCATAAGAACCTGCACACTATTAGTCAATGTTTCTATTCGATTCAAATGGTAATCCACTAATAACTCTTCCCCAGGAGCTATATTTTTTATTGCGCACATGACTACCCAATTCTCTTTATGTCCCTCATATATGCAATTCGGTTGTTTGTTTGTTGTCCCAGGTCGTGTGTTGTTTATAAACTCTGTGATATTGTTGGAAGATTTAGGCCTTCCATCAATATAGATAGTTGCTCCCTTATTTTTATCCTTGTTTATTAGTTGTATATAATTTGCGGCAAGTGCATATCTCTGCATACTTCGCATGTACCGGACCAGCCACATCCAATCGTTATAATTGAAACGTGGTCCGACATAGTCCATCAATTCAATTACTGTATTGTATTTTACAATTATTCCATCCATGGAAAATAGCCCCAAGCCATGCAGGGAGGATGGTGAAATGTGATATGTCCTATTGTTGACAATGAAGTCAACATCTATAGGAGGTAGTTCCTTAGGTACCCATTGTTTCACCAAATTCTTATACCTGAGTGGAAGATTCTCTCATCATCATAAGAGCATGTTCCTCCTTCAGCAAGAAAAAATTTCATGCGTCTACAAAATTTTATTCTGACTTTTTCACCTTTGTTCCTTGTTTGCTTATCATATCTACTAGATGCAGTCGCATTTCTGGTCTCTAGTTGTCCTAAGATTTCCTCACTCGATGAAGAAACATCTGATAGGTACCTGTTTGGTTGTACCTTCAGTTGCATGTGCACGTGTTGTTAGTTAGTAGTTCATCATCATATTCAAAGTTCTAAATAAAAAATTATATATTTAGTTTTGGATGCACAATTAGACTAGGGTGAAATTACTAATATTAGTGGTCAACCACCTAATTTAATGTGATATCCCTCTTGATTTTGGACATATTAAGGACATATTAATGTGATAACACTAAGGACATGATAAATTTATCATATGGATCTAAGAAACAAATAGTAGTAAGGTTGTTGTTTGTTGGATTTGTGCAAATTAGAATTATTATAAGAAATGTCCATTGAAGATGAGGGTCAATGCTATGGAGTAAGAAATCCAACCATAAGTTGGTGTGTTGCAAATATTGGGTGCTTTAGTTGGCAATATGTCTAAGGCAAGCCAAGAGTAGAGCTATACAAATATTAGTTGTGTTTGATACAAGAGTAGAACTATACAAATATTAGTTTTGTTCAAGCCAAGATTAGAACTATACAAATATTAGTTTTGTTGAATCCAAGTTGAAGAATCAGTTAGTTATGGAGATAAGAATAAGATAAGAATAGCATTCTCCATTGACCTTGTGTAAACCATTCCATTTGGTGTTTGTTGCGCTAAGTGTAAAGAACAATGTTGGAGAATTATAAGACATAAGTTAGGTATGAGCTATTTGTTACCTCTTTATTACCTTTTATTTTAATTGTATCCATATTTTGTATTGATCAAATGAGGAATTAGCCTGAAACTGATGCCATTAGACACAAACTCAATCTTAAGGCCAACTAAGGAGAAAAAAAAACACACGCCAATTAATCTAGGATTCAAGCATGCAAACAAACCTTCTCACAAAGAAGCGCTAGTTGGTGATGGAATCCAACATTGTAGAATCAATGCACAAAGGGGCTGAGTTTCGGCGGGTGGGAAATTTATGTTGACAACTTGCTTAACGAAATAACTCCCTGGTGCAAGTTACCTCACCAAGCAGTGGGCAACCCTCCAAGGATTTCGAGTGATTCTAGCCAACGTCGATCCCAGGTACAACACCACCTTCCCTGTGTTGTCACCTTGTGTAGGAAGTCTAAAAGATTATGGTCTCTATGGTACCACCTACTATACCAAAGAAGAGAGGGGACAGTTGACACCAAGACCAACAAAGCAAGGTTGATTACTCTGAGGGCCCCAATGCGACCTCGTGATTGACCCTTGTGTTAGAAGGGCTTCCTAAAGTCAGTGATATAGCAACTGGATTTCACTCCCTAACTCAAGGCTTTATGTTTGTTTAGCAGCTTTGGAAAGTTATTCTCACAATCCTATTCCAAAGCTCTACACCTAAGCTAAGATGGGTTTGAAGAACCGTAGAAAAGTTTCTAGATAAATTTGAATTAGCGCTTGATTTTAGGTTGTTGTTACTCAAAGGAGTGGTCATGAAACTGATGGAGTTTTGACTCGAGTCTTTAAACGATGCAAGAGGAAAATGAAATGCAAGAAATTCAACTTCGATGAAAACTAGCTATGGGAAGGAGCAAGAGGTTTTAAGCAAAGAAATAATTTCTTGATAGATTACTATGTGTGTAGTACTGCAAAATGACCCAAATTTTAAAAATACCATGCAAATGCCATAGTTCACTTAGTACACCTATACAAAATTGAATCAAATGTCATCATTTCTAGCATAGTAAAATTTTATGATTATAGAGACCACCATACACATCTTGAATACTCATAAGGATCACGGGGGCTTCACCTTGTTGATACAACATCCATGCAACATGCATCCCACATTTTCACGCAACTCCATCCATTCCTACATTATGCATCATCCAACTTCCATTGCTTGAAGAGGTGGAAGAACTAGAAGGGGATGAAGCTTATAGACCAAAAGATTCCCAATGGGGATGTGTGGTTCAATCCTAAATGGACCAATAATAAATAAGGTTCTCTTTAATGGTTTTTTATTTATTTATTTATGTTCAATTTTAGTGCTCTAAGATACAGTTTTATAGGGTTTAAGGCCTTCAACAAACCTCCTTTGCAAGTTTGGCCAAAATCCTATTATTTTTCCTTAGAAATTTTTATGCATGCTGAGCTAAGAATGTAGTGAAGGGAAGTTCATATCTTTTCACTTTTCACTTTTCATCTACAAGAAAAAGGATAAGGAAAATGGGTGACATGATGTAAAGCTACGAGGATGATTGATGCACATAGCAGAAATCACATAAAATTAAGGGGCTATGTTAAGTGCAAAGGAAAGTGAAGTGGAGTGTTGATGTGGAGCTATATACCAATGTGGATGCAAAGGTATAGACTATAGGGTTTTAAAGAAAAGAGGCATGCCCTCCACAGTTCACATTAGTACTATTGTGGGGCAACAATAAGCTTGGTGACTAGGAGGAAGTACAACTACACCCTCTACAGTGTGGTTGAGTGAAAACTAACAATTGTGGATGTACATATATGGACGTGACTCAATCCAAGTCATATACATGCTCAATCCAAGTTGAAGAATAAGATAAGAATAGCATTCTCCATTCACCTTGTGTAAACCATTCCATTTGGTGTTTGTTGCACTAAGTGTAAAGAACAATGTTGGAGAATTATAAGATGTAAGTTAGGTATGATCTATTTGTTACCTCTTTATTACCTTTTATTTTAAGTGAGGGTGCACAAGCTAAGAGGAAGGGAACACTTGTTGAGAGAGGGTGTACAAGTTCAACAGCAGGCACAAATATTCAAGGAAGAGGGAAGCAAAGAAGAAGGGTGCAAATCCCAAGGAGGGTGTGCACTTCAATGAGAAATTTGCTACCATGCTTGAGATCTTTTGGTTGTTGTAAATCAGGTTCCGTATGTTCATTTATTTTCTGTAATATTTCTCTATGAGATCCATAATATATTTCCTCTTCAACTAGTTTTCCCCATGGGGAATTTTCCAAGGTCACGTTGACCAAAAATTCTTGAGTGTAATTCTTGTGGTTTTCATATTTTACTTTCAGCATTAAAGTGTTAAAGATTAGAGGAGTGTTTCATGTTTTAATTACGGTTGTAAAGAATATTTGGGACATTAAAAACTATGCCCAAACTAACCCTGGCAGTAGCATTGAATGAGCCTGAAACCAAATCTCTATATCAGTTGTAGTTGTAGGGTGATCAAGCTCAATATTTTAGCCCTAATGAAGGAGGCCTCCAAATCCCTTGAAAATATCTAGAAAGATATATCGAGCCACCACAAGCCACTGGGAGAAGTCTCGGGGTCATATATAAGGTATAACCCCTCCAAATTGAGAAGATCTAAATCACAGTTGCACCCTCCTTCTCTTGAAAACATGTCATAGCTCAAGATAATAATATGGCAAGAGTAACCCTCTCAAAACACACTAGATTTGGTGATCAAGACCCTACAAGAAATACCTAGGTGCTAGAATGTCAAGAAGCCTATAAATAACCTAGATCGAACTCCTCTCCAAAGAATGATGTGCCGCCTACTGGGAAACCCTCAATGGTACAACATGTTGCTCTCCTGGATGGATGATGGTACCTGTGAATGTTTTAGGATGGTGTGGGTGGAGTATTTCATCCCTGAGAACAAGCTTGGAACAAGATGGGTGGAATCTTTCACCACCGAGTTGTTCTCTAGGGTTTGTATTCTCAAAACCCTCAAAACTGTGTGCTCAAGAGTCCAATAGAAAAATGCATAACAATCCAAGATGATTGAGAGGTGTACCCTAGGCTTTCCTTTATACCTCTTAATATTCCTTTGTTGAGTTAAGTTAACCCCTAGGTTCAACTCCTAACTCAACCTCAAGCACTCTAATCCTCCAGTGAGTTTTTTTTTACCTTTTCAAGTCAACTTCAAATTATAACATTGGTTTTAGCTGACTTTTCCCCATGCTGCATGAGACTATAGTCTAGTGGGGATGACTAGACTACTGAGTCTCTCCAAACCTCTTCATCAAGAGGTGGGGGACATTGCACAATGCAGGCTAGTCAATGATGGAATTGCAACCCCAAAAGAGATCCCCATAGGTTGAAATGAGATTTGCACCTATATAAAGAGATGGTTGTTACTTCTTAAACTTGCACTTTACATGGTAAATCCCTAAAACACAAGTGCCAAAACAAAACTTTATTGACAACTGTTTTTTAGATGCCAAATATCATACTGCAAACATAAATCCAAGATAATAAGACACACATGTTCTCATCATGGCTTTGGGAGTTGGGAGGTCCACACCAGAAGCTTACGATTTGAGTCATAGTAGTCTAGTGATGTAGAAGACCCACCAAAACACCTCCCCAAATGAAGGATCCAACAAAGTTGAAAGAAAATTATGAACAATAAAACCTATTGCATCATATCCAATGGATAGAAAACAATTTAACAAACATGCATAGACCAAAAATTGAAAAAACATGTTTTCTACAACAACAATGATGCAAGTTATAGTTCCATTATGATAGATTCATGACAATACCCAAAATACTTGAGGTTGTAGTAATTGAATGAATAAAAACCGATGCTCACACTATTTGTTTTCTACCTATTAATGTGATGCTATAAGGTACAGAGAGATAATACTCGATTTTCAACATGTGGGATTCTCTTTCTATAAACCATGGCATTGCAATCCATTCACTACAAAGGGTTTTAAAAGAACATAAAAAATATGTTTGGGTTTATAAACGAAAATGTATTATACCTCTACCATATTTTGAATTTAGTAGGTTGGATGTATCCGATATCTTTTATATCAATTTATCTCGATGGAATTAACACTTAAGGGTGAAAGGGGGAAATCATTCTACCTATGTGGTGAATAAATTAGCATCAACTCCTTCTTGTCCTCCAATCGATGAGACTCTATCCTTGACCCTCTAGGGATCTAATGTTGTTTATAGTAGATTACAACATACTATGTATTAGTGATATCTCCTTAATCTAAATATGATAAATCTAAAATATGGAGTTTGGGTGTAACTAGGGGTCCTTTTATTGCTTTCTCTGTATAATGTTTGTGGGTTAAAACATCAAGTTTGCTAATAAATTCCTAATCTGAGCTTGAGGTTACTTGGCTGCATTGTAGCCAATACTATATTTTATGAACCCATGAATGCAAATGACTAAAGGAATTTATAAATTTGGAAGCTTAGAAAATATCTTTTGGGGAAGGTTGGGTTGAGCTGACTTTTTTCCTATGCAAAAGAGGGTAATCTGGTTTGTGCATAAAATAGTGGTGGGTTTGAAGAGGAGTTTTCACATGGTAGAGCCATCCCATTTTGGCATGGTTGTCACAAGATAACAACACAAATTGAGTAGTGGTAGTGTTGTGAAAGATTACACTGAAAAGGTAAAAATTAGATAGAGGCAACCTGACGTTAAGCTTCATCTACCCAAGAGAGATATGAACTATAGAGGTATAGTTATAGACTGCATTATAATTATATGTGCACATCACATATCAAATCAGTGTGACCTTCAATATATAACCAAAATCATACAAGAAATAAGTCAAGTGGATATAATTATGTTTGAATATATACAAGTACAAAGTGTTATCACACTAACCATCACCTTAGCTCAAAGTCCCAAAGATGGGTGCTATCTTTTTGGAACTTGAGAGGTTAGTCATTGTCACCTCACCAACTTTCCCCTACACTTTAGACCCAATAAAGTTTTCTTAGTCATGGGGAGTTTCCCTAGAGGTCAAACTAAGTCAAATGTTGAGTGTTGAAGGTGATATTATGACTTGGTTTTCCGAAGACAACTTGATGCTACCCACTCTCAATGTAAAGGGGTAGGTTGAGGTTATGTGAAAGGTGAATAGTGTTTTCTGATTATAACAAGTTTTAAAGAATATATCTTAGACAAACAATACTTATTCAATATGATGATTGGAAATGAAAGTAAGTCTTTCTCAAGAGATCATGCACCATGACAAGTCCGCGATTGTACTATGGAATTCAAAGTGCACGTATCAAAGGAAAAGTATACAAGGGAAGATTAACGATAAATTATGCTTGCAAGTAAATTATACCACTTATATTATGTTGTTTCAAGAGAGCGGAATTTAGGAAAGAGAATACACCAGTATTTAAAACATTCCAAGTCTCATAAGCAGTGATCAGATCCAATTTTCAAAGTGCCATTATCAAACTTGTTTAGAGCAGGGTTTAACCACAAAGAAGGGATGTAGAAAGGATAAATAGTGAGCTAATTCCTTACCATAGATTTTTCATTGATTACAAACCCATATTAGGCACTGAACAATGAAGAATTATGTCATATATTCATAGTATGGTAAGCCATTCAAACATAGATTTTTGGTGTCCATTAACCATGCCAAGTACACAGGGAATTTATTCCATGTTATCAACTATATTAAAAAATGTTAAGTATGTCAATTTCAAGAGCAGATCATAAGCATGATAACTCAAAGAATATCTGAAGATACAATTCAATTCAACATTAATCTTCAATGTATGTTTTAAATCATGAGAACATATTACCATAGGTTCATTGTTATGTTTAGAAAATTAAGTATGCTCTCATTTTATGTTATATAAATAATTCAAACTTAATTTGTCAGTCACATGTGATAACCAAATAAGATTAATGAACAACAATTAGTTCATCCCTTATAGCACAGGTTTTATTATGACAAAATTATGTTTTGGAAATTCATCAAACCAAGTGAAAACAATATTTAGAAAATCCGCAAAAGGGATTGCATTCAAAACACATTAACCCCAGTATTCAAGAACAGATTTGTAGCCAGATAAAGTGTTCAGATTATGTATTTAAAATACTCGTCATTTGAATTATGAAATAGAACATAAATTATGCAGAAGCAACAATCAAACCTCGCAACCAGTGCTAGGCATAGTGTGACATTGGCATCATTCAATAGGTTATTGGGATTATTGTTAAGTCGATCTGTTGTAAGAAATATTCAAACTTAAATTGGCCTCAACATTGTTAATATAAATAATGTAACAAGCTCATATTACACTTCGTACAAGTTTCACCAATGCCAACAGTACTTGGAAATATAATGTAAGTTCAATGCTTGATTTAGGTGAAAAATTAGAGATTTTCATGCCACATGATACTTTATATCACCATAGATGCATTCAGATATGGAACATAACCTTAAGAAACCCTGGACAACCAGATTTAAGACATGAGATTTAGGTGCAAATGAGTAGGTCGTTTCACCAATAGTGCATCGATTTGACTTAGTATAGGTTACAGATTCTTGATAAACCAAATGTTACGTAAAGAGAAAGAATGATAACCCTATGCAAGATATAAAAACCTTATTACCAGTGTTGTATCATGACTAAAGACAGTTTCAAATGTTTGTATGAGGCTTAAAACTCAGACCAAGTTTTCTAGCATAAATGTAAATAGTGCAAACATGAACTAGAGATGTTACTCCTTTACGACCCTAGTCACTCTCCAGGCTAGGGAATCGATTTATTTCCAGCGATGTTTTGTGTTGGATATGTCAAAATGTTGCCAAAGAAACAGTGGGACAAGGCCCAAATTTTCTCCTGTACCACTACTTTATGAGTGCAAAAGTGATTAAATAAAGTTTGTGTGTTTGTGTGAGTTGTTAGAAGTACACCAGGCCAAACTTACCACAAGGCACTTTCGATCTGAAGGTATATGAACTCAAACCAAGACTTCAAGCAGATTTTATGTAGATCAAGTCCTTGTTATGCTAGCCTCAAATGATAAACCTCAACAAATCGATTAGCATGAGAAGATCTAGATGTTTCAAATGATGTTTCAAGTTCAGTGGATTTTTCTTGTTTTGTTTCCCAGTCCAAACCATTAGTACTAGATGAAGAGGAGAGTCTGATCATCTCACCAAACACATCAAACTTGATTCCAAAGACAGGAAAACCATTTGAAAGGTATAATATTATGTTGGTTGAGGAGGAATAAAAAGATTAAACCATGCCAACTAGAAAGCCAAGGACAATTTCTTCAAGCTAGCAAATGGTTTACAAAAGACTGACTCAAAAAGAGTTTCAATATTTGAAAAACAAGATGATGGATCGTCAATCTATCCAAGATCAACTAATTGAGTGACCAACAACATTGACCAACATCAACCATCGATCATTGGACATTGATTGGAAGACAAAAAAGGATAGGCCAAAACCAACCTATCTAATATTGAAATGGTGCTTACTAATAACTTACAGACATTATCTTGTATAAATAGAAAACCTGAACACTAAATCATTGGTTTAGAAGTAGAAATAGATAAAGCTTAGGAGTTTAAGATTGAAATAAGAGGTAGCAAGGAATATTGTTCTTTTTTTTATCATTCCTTTGATAAGTCATTCAGCAAGGCTGAGGGAAGTAAGGCTCTATACTTTGTACTTTATCCTTATATAGCAATAATACACATCTGTTGTTTTTTTGTTGTTTTGTATATGTTGTTTTGAATACGTTATCCATCGAACTCTATTTATGTTTGTCATTGTACTCATAGTAAGTCATAAGCTGCATCGACTACTAAGTTGAGAGTTTAGTTTACTAGCATATATTCACTTTAACCACAGATCTATCAAATATTTAACTGACATATCTTCATCATAATCATAAATTAATTAATCTATGACAGGGATAAAAAACTAAAAAGTGAAAATTTATATTTCAATGTTTTTAACCAAATATTGTAGGACAATTATACCTAAAAACTTGCTCTATCATTATTCCTAATGGGAAGTTATGGAGTATAGAATCACATAACTTTCTCTATCATTATTCCTAATGGGAATTTATGGAGTATATAATCACATATATTTCCATATTTGTTCATTGCATGCATGTTTATAGGTGGTATTATGATGTACATTGTTTATTATCTTACCCATTACTACCTTGGCTTCGAGACCTTTCAACTCTCTGGCTCATAAATTGAAGATTTTCTACCTGTTATGCTTATATTTAAGATGCCTTTTCCAGATTCTATATTCTATGTCAAATTAGATTGCAATGTTACATATTGAGGACATCACATGGTTGAGGACTTGTTGAGGACCTAGTGCGGGGTTTATTTCCTTAATTATCCATAATCTCAAAGGGCCAATGCCCATGAGGATTTCCCTCAAATGTACCTAGTATCCTTGTCTCATTGAATACCTGATGGAGGGTGATCCCCTTATCAATACAAACATGAATAGTCTATATTAGATGGAATTAAAGTGTGTTCCATAAATATTTAGGTCCTAGTGTGTTGGTGGATTTTATAACTTGTGATTTCCTCTCTACAAAAAATATCACCATGAACCCAAAACCACATTGGATAGAAGTGCATCGAGAGGTTTACTAATGCTAAGGGTTAAAACTATGCTAGTGTGGGAAGGATGAGGATTATTACCTAGTTTTTGTAGGGTCTTTACCCAACATATTATTCCTAAAGGTTTGTGGTTGCAAGGGAGGTACATGTGGGATCCCTATTTTCTAGCAATGTGAATGTATAGATAAGATATAAATTGGGGCAAAGAAAAATATCTCTATTGTAGTTGTTAGATATATTAAAGCACAAAGATGTTTAAGGACCTCAATGTGTAATATGAAAGTTATTTTTCAATCAAATAGAATATTCTGGCATGGAAAAATATTTGTATGATGGAATTAATTATCTAGAAGTGAGTTATTTAAGTTTTCCTATATATTGGATAGTCATGCTATGTCATTGAAGAACTTGAAAAGGGAAGAAATGATGGAATCATCGAAGAAGGAATTGTAGACCCACAAGCTCAATACAACAGTAACCTTGATGACTTCTTGATGAAACACCATGATTTTAATACCTATGTCCAAGAGGAAGCAAATGATCTAAATCTTAATCTCTATCAAGAAGAATTGTAGGGTGATGTCTCTGAAGGACAATTTCATTGCAGAAATAATGAGGATAAATGGAACATGAAAGAGAACTCTAAATGTAAAGAAGGAAGAAATGGATACAGAGAGCATAGCAAGAATATTGCATACCAAGAAGAACAAGACTACAACACCCTTGATACGTGTTTAGGTCTAGATTTATGTTATGGAAAGAAAAGAGGCAGATCATATTTGTTATGTTTTGATGAAACAAGAGAATTTGAGAATGATAACCAGGAGGAGAAGAAGTCTGAAATTTATCATCTCGAAGGATTTTGGTAGGTATGTCGTGGTAAGGGCGAAGATATCATCAGAGAAGACTTCACAAATTCAATTTTGGGAAAAGTATTGGTTTCAAATTGGGCTGAAGTGGCATATGAACTGCCCAGGAGTACCCCATATTCCATGATCAACTCCATAATTGATGAAGGAGATGATGATGAGGCATACAAGGTGGTAACATGAAATGGGCATCTAGTTTTACTATAGAATTCATTCTTATCTGAGAATAGGGGTATTTTCCACAACACTATGGTCACCTAACATCATTTAAGCGTGAAGGATGGCCATATTTAAATGTTGGTCAGCAAGTTTCCAGAGATGACTACCCCATTCATGATGAAAGCAAGGGTGATGATACTCTGGATAAATATTCATTTGGTAGAATGGAAAGTTATTACCTAAATGATGAAGCTGAAAATGGTTGTTTAACCAGAATAGCCATGAATATCCCTAAGAATAAGTTGAACAATTTGAAATGCTTGATGGAAACAATGCAAAGAAACCATGCAAACTGAGGCGAAATGGGGATAGAACCAGAATCTGTGACTTTGATATTTTTCCTATGAATAATGATGTTCATGACATCCCTCCAATCAAAGTTAAGAGTTCTTGTGAAAGACACATAGCAGGTTTGACAAAATCCCTTGAAAGGATCTTGTCTTGTACAACAGAATTATTGGGATCTGAATTGAATAATGAGTTAAAGTATTCTACAGTCAAACACTACCATGACAATCAGAAGGTGGATGTTCAATGTTACAGAAAATGCTCATGAAATTTTTAGAGCCTTGGTACCCTAGACAACCAGCTCTTTGATATTGTAAATGTTTGTGAAGAATAGGTCACAAATGAAGAAAACATTGATCATGCAGAGCACAATGATGACATTTCCCACTGTTGTGAACCAATATCAGACCAAACAATCATGGAATAACCATATCCATTCGACCAAACCCTAAATTTAGTATGAGCATCATCAGAAACCTATTGAAATGCTAAGTATCTGATTGTGGATTTTGAGATTTTGGAATCCTAAAGACCTCTTATTTAAACATTTGTGTGGCAATAAGGAGTAAAAAAAAATTCATTCATTTTCCAAATCGAAACTCTCGGAATGAAATTACTCACTATTCATTGTTCCTTGTGAATATTGGCTCGAGGTCAAGGTCTCTATCTCCTTATGCATGTAGTGGCTTGAGGTCGAGGTCTCTATCTCCTTACGCACATAGTGGATCGAGGTCTCTGTCTCCTTGCACCGTAGTGGCTGAGGTCACTTTCTCCTTCCACCACAGTGGTGAGGTGAAAATCACAGAAAAGGAACTGGAAGATGATATTTCGGGGGTTGGAATGGCTCCAGTACTGACATACGAAGGTCCCAAAACCTTGGATGGATCCTGAAGCAGAGACCTTTGAAATGAAAGAAAAACAAATAAATGAATGAATAAATAATACAAAGGAAATGGGTGCGATAAAGAGGGCAAGAGAGACAAAGTGCAGTAAATGTATATGTGTGTGTATTTTCTCCTTTTCGGCCCTTTGATTTTTACGGATGGGTATAAATTTTATACGGGGAGCTTTATTGACTCCAAATAGGATAGGAAATCTTCTTTTAAGACCCTGATGATTAATTTTACATGTGGTAGATGGAGAGGCATTGTGGAGATAAGAATAGGGGGAGTTAGGAATAGAGCATTTTCATTGGTTTCTAAAGGGGTCCACCAAACACATAACAAAAGAGAACATCTTAAATTCCATAAGGTTCCATTCAAAAAGAGAAGATCCTAAATTCCATAAGGTTACATTGTTTTTGGAGGTGATGCTCCTTGTACTAAGACATTGCATTGCCAATGGAACTTAGAGAGTGAACATTGTTTTTAGTTTGAAAAGTGGGAATAGGGTTAGGCTTGGAATTATTCACGTTAATTTGACAGTTTTGACTTAATGATCAAAGGTATTTAACTATATTTTTTATAAGTGGATAAACACTTCGTTTTCGAATGAAATACTCCCCTAACTTTGATATGAGTTTTGTCAAAATCCATAATCCTACTACCTAAGTATTAATGGGAACTTCGACCATAGAAATTTGACCCCATAATTTTTGGCCAATATTAAGATGACCTATAGAACTGTAATTTTGAAAAAACCGAATACAAAACTCTACCTTGATGTAAAAAAAATGACCTCATGAGAAAGGTTGAGTTTGTCGCTTATTATTCACCCTTATTTCCTATAGTTGACAATGAGAATTTAAATTCATTGACCATGTTTGATAGCCAAAATGCCCCATGATGGGAAATTTGGATATCAAATTCCATCCCTGAGTGGGAATGTCATGGTGACCCTCAAAAGTGGCATCGCAAAATCACAAGCCCTTCAAAACCAAAAAAACACAAAGTGGTGGGAAATTATTATTGGCCTTGGATATAATAATCAATTTACAAATTTTCAATAATTGAGGTGGATATATCTACTTACGAGTTTTCTCATAATAGTCACAATGACCCTAGGCACTCTCCAAATCACCTTCTTGTGAGGATTCAACAAAGTCACTCAAAAAAGAGGGTGCCACTGGAAAAATCCTTCCAATATGTCATTGTGTGTCCTAAAGAGAGAGAAATCCCAACCTATGCAAGTGTTTGTTCTTAAAAGGAAGACGATACAAAGCCAAAATCTATAAAAATTGAATAACAACATTTTTAGGTTGTCATGGACATATATCTAAAAAGTATAAACAATTTGTAACAAGGACCTAGGTAATAGGTGTGGAAATGGATATTGATCAATCTATGGTAGTTGTGGTTCTTTAATAATAAAATTCTACATAATTGTCTCTAGGGTTTTGATTCCATGAACGTTGTTGATTTTACCAATTGCTTCTCTAGAAGTGGGGATACTATTTTTCACTTTTTTATCTTTCTTATAGACTTCTTGATAATGATATTGACGATATGGTTTCATTTTTCATTACTCTCATTCCTTCTTTTTAAAATTATTTATCAATCTTCCTCTCTGGTATAATAGCACATTCTAGTGTTTGTGCTTAGTCTTTTGTTATATTTGTGTTTGAGATAAAATATATTACAATTATGCTTGTAGACACTCAAAAGAGGGGGGTGAATGAAAAAATCCCTTTAGTATACATGTGTGTCCTAACAAGAGTGCAAGACCAACCTATGTGAGTCTCAATGCACAAATGTTGATCATAAAGACCCAAAATTTGTGAATGTCATATCAAAGCCTTTTTAGATTGTCACCAAAATGAATTTGAATACTAGAAAGAATTTGTGATAAAGTACTTAGGCAATATGTTCATTATGATTTCAATACACTAGAATTAAGGATTACCTATACATAATTTCCACTAGACAATTTAAATTCAATCTATTGAGAGTTATGGTAAAATAATACAATCATTGATTAGAGTAGTTGTTAGGAAACATAAGGAAAATTTGAGTGTGTTGAATGTAATTTAGCAAAGGAGTTTAGTGTGTGAGAGTCAAAGTGTGTGCACAAATAGGAGAAAAGAATAGTAGCACAATGACAACAATTTAGGACAATCCTACCTTGAAGTGGATGTTGATATGGTACAACATAAGTGAATTAGCACAATATAAGATGTGGGGATGATTATTGATGGAGTGATGAATTTCTCAATGTTTATATAATGCATTGTCAATTTTTTTACATGGGTTGTTAAACATCACCCTAATAATTCTAATCAACTTAGTTGAATGTAATCACAGACCTTGATTTCATGGAACAAACAGAAAAACCCTAGGTAATTTTGATCCTTGACATGGTCAACATTGATCATTCCTCCATTCCTATAAATGTGTATTCACAACGACCTTTAGAGGATGAAAATTTGATGAGTGTTTTTTCCCCAAGTTATCACCCTAATGCATGTTGGAATCCATGACATTTTTTCCCCATTAGGATTAGGATTCCATATTGTTTACATCCCAAAGAGATATGTATGATTCCTTCTTATTTTGTTGGTTTTTTCTAAGGACTCACAAGTGATTTGTATCAAATTGGTATATGATAGAGTATGATTCATCACATGTCATTGTTCCTTCACCTCCTCCATACATTCAACACCATTTTTATGTTATACCTCCATTCAATATTTCCCAAAGGATATTAATTCCATTAGTGTCCCACCCATGGTCACAACTTCCATTTACCATCATTCATTCCACTCATCTAAGATCAAACCACTTGTTTGCACTCATTCATGGAACCTATCTCTTTTCTTGCAATGTATCCATACTATTCATCCATTATTTTCTTGCACCTATCTTCGCCCATTGTAATCTCAATTTGTCTTTTATGGTCATCAATCCTATTTACACTCGAAGTTATAATCAAAAGTCCATTGCTTATTGTTGACCATATCTCTTGGTGTTTCATAGTCACTACCCAAGTCATCCTTGTTTGTTATGATTTTCCCAAGGAAATACTTGAGTCCCTTTCTCGGTGATCACCTCATCATCCATTTTTGTCCCTCATATTTATCTACATTTGATTCATGATATGGTGTTGCACCTCATGTTAGTTTCTATAGGGTATATCATTTATTGTCTCTAGTGGACCTCTACCTACAGAAGTTTGAAATTTCATATGTGAGTGAAATTTGAGTCAAGAAACCCTCCCATATCGTTAAGGAATGAGAATGTTCTATCCATGAAAAATTTTAGTGCATACAGAAACTATTTGAAAAAATTTCAACATTGGCCCCATTCACAGGTCACTATTGTCAGTGTCTAGTCCTCGTACAACTTGCGTTCCATATTTTTCCTTGTTCTTTGTTCCTTGTTCCTCGTTCCTTGACCATGGTGTAGTCCCCAAGATCCATTATTTTTGTACAAAACATACTAATGGCATAAAATGTCCCACACAAAGACCAAATTAATATCCACTACATAAGTCTTTTGTCTTTTTTCAAGGACTATGTAACGAATCTCAATTATAAGAAGATTCAAATAGGACCTAAGAACCTTAAGTTCTTTCCTTAACCATGGGTGACATAACACTATCATTAAATAGTCAAATTGTTACATTTCATTGTAAGGCATCATGTGTACTGAGGGCTTGAGCCACCACAAAGGAAACATACAAAGACTATTTGTCTTATGAACAAGATATGGTACTATCCATTTTGAGGTTTGGCATAGAGATTGTTATTATAGACTACACTACATTGCACCATAATATAATCCCTACACTCCTTGAAAACCATCTAACACCATTCAAATTAGACACAATATTCTTGTGATGAATTAGCTATACTATCGACGAACTTTTTTCATCGATAGTATAGCTAATTCGTCGCAAGATTATACACATTCGTCTCTCTTGCGATGATATCAAATGATGCTTGGATTCATTTCATATTTGGTTTATCAACTTGAAATTAAAATTTGATACTGTGCAAGCTAGTTGGACCTTCAGTCAAATACAAATATGAAATTTGGAATCATTAACATATCTACTAGAACATATGAAAAATAGGGTTTATGGTTTCCATGATGATATGATGATGGAAGAAAGTGGGTATGTGAGTGAAATTTGAGTCCATAAACCCTCCCATATCGTTAAGGCATGTGAATATCCTATCCATGTCAAATTTCAATGCACACAGATACAGTTTGAAAAACAATCAACATTGGCCTCATTCACATGTCATTGTTGCCCACCTCTAGTACTTGTATGGTGTTGATTAAGAAATCAATGAAAAAAGAGGTATTTTTCATCACAACTATGACACAGATACATTGTATATACATTAATGTATAACCTAAAATAAAAATGAAGAAAGACTGACGAAAACTTAAAACTTGTGTCAACCAAATTGTGTACTTTGAAATAAAATTAGAGTTTATGGTTTACATGATGAATTGATGATGGAAGAAAGTGGGTGTGTGAGTAAAATTTGAGTCCATAAGCCCTCCCATATCATTAAGTAATGTGAATAGTCTATCCATGACAAATATCAATGCATACAGATACAGTTTGAAAAGATTTCAACATTGGCCCCATTCACATGTCATTGTTGCTCGCCTCTAGTATTTTTATGGTGTTCATTAAGAAATAAGTGAAAAAGAGGGATTTTTCATCATAAATATGATGCCTATACATTGTATATACATTAATGTAGAACCTAAAATAAAAATGAACAAATATTGACGAAAACCTAAAACTTGCGTCAACCAAATTGTGTACTTTGAAAGAAATTTAGGGTTTATGGTTTACATGATGAATTGATGATGGAATAAAGTGGGTGTGTTAGTCAAATTTGAGTCCATAAACCCTCCCATATCATTAATTCATGTTAATAGTCTATCCATGACAAATTTCAGTGCATACCAAAACTGTTTGAAAAAATTTCAACGTTGCCCCATTCACAAGTCATTGTTGTCGTTGTCTAGTCCTCGTACAATTTTCGTTCCATATTGTTCCTTGTTCTGTGTTCCTCATTCATCGTTCCTTGTTCCTTGTTCCTCATTCCTTGACCATGGTGTAGTCCCCAAGATCCATTTTTTTTGTACAAAACATACTAATGGCATAAAATGTCCCACGCAAAGACCAAATTAATATCCGCTACATAAGTCTTTTGTATTTTTTCAAGGACTATGTAACGAATCTCAATTATAAGAATATTCAAATAGGACCTAAGAACCTTAATTTATTTCCTTAACCATGGGTGAAATAACACTATAATTCAATAGTAAAATTGTTACATTTCATTGTAAGGCATCATGTGTATTGAGGGCTTGAGCCACCACAAAGGAAACATACAAAGAATATTTGTCTTATGAACAAGATATGGTACTATCCATTTTGAGGTTTGGCATAGATATTGTTCTTATATACTACACTACATTTCACCATAATATAATCCCTACACTCCTTGCAAACCATCTAACACCATTCAAATTAGACACAATATTCTTGCGACGAATTAGCTATATTATCGACGAACTTTTTTCGTCGATAGTATAGAAAATTTGTCGCAAGATTATTTACATTTGCCTATCTTGCGACAATATCAAATGATGCTTGGATTCATTTCATATTTGGTTTATCAAATTGAAATTAAAATTTGATACTTTGCAAGCTAGTTGGACCTTCAGTCAAATACAAATATGAAACTTGGAATCATTAACATATCTACTAGAACATATGAAAAATAGGGTTTATGGTTTCCATGATGATATGATGATAGAAGAAAGTGGGTGTGTGAGTGAAATTTGAGTCCAGAAACCCTCCCATATTGTTAATGCATGTGAATAGTCTATCCAGGTCAAATTTCAATGCATACAGATAAAGTTTGAAAACATTTCATCGTTGGCCCCATTCACATGTCACTATTTCTCGCCTCTAGTATTTTTATGGTGTTGATTAAGAAATCAAAGAAAAAGAGGGATTTTTCATCACAACTATGATGCAGATACATCATTCCTCTTTCCTTGTTCCTTGACCATGGTGTAGTCCCCAAGATCCATTATTTTTGTACAAAACATACTAATGGCATAAAATGTCCCACACAAAGACCAAATTAATATCTTCTACATAAGTCTTTTGTCTTTTTTCAAGGACTATGTAACAAATCTCAATTCTAAGAAGATTCAAATATGTAACAATATTGATGAAATATTATACAATCATGATGGTATAAAAACGAAAGAGTTTATCTTGGTTTCAAGAATAATTTATCCTCTACTGAACAAGGCCAACCATGTGAAGGTGGAAGCTCATTTGGCCCCTCCCCTCCCCCTCACATCACTCTCAATTGATCCGCAAAAACCAATCTATAAAATAGAAAATAATCGAAAGCAACATCCTATTAAGATTCATGCATAGAAACTACAAAAACAAAAATTAATGAAGTTACATGAAATTATGTGTTTCTAAATGATATTTTTAGTCTACCACATACTTTAGTATATTGGAAGCTATTTTCAAGTTTCAAATAATAATTAAACAATATGCAAAATAGGATATAAAAATGTCGCATAAAACATAAAAACATGTAATTAGCCCATGACATTATAAGTAAATTATTTTAAGAGAATAATTCATAGAAATTAAAATATTATATAGTCACGTACCTAATCTAACCTCAACATCTGTGTAATCATCCTTATTCTCTATCTTAATCTTCTTCATCGAACTCAACATCTGTATCATCATCCGGTTCTGAAACGATGTTGAAAGGATTGATGATATCATCATAGTCATCAATGCCATTTTCGAGCATATTTTCATCGACATCATCATCAAGAATTGCAATATTGTCTCCTACACTTGGATCATGATCTTCTTCGTCTTATTCATTTGTCGACCCTCCATGATCTTCTGGCTTTGTCTGATCTATCGAATCATCTTCTTGATATTCAATATCATCTGCTTCTTGTAAATGAGTATACTTAATTGGCCTTCCTCTTGGATCATATCTAACAACAAGTGACCAATCCTTTTCACCTGGAACATTTGAGTAAAAGACCTATTAACATTGGCTTGGAAAAACATAGCGATCATGTCCTCTTTCAAACACCGTTGTTTTAATCATTGGAAATCCATTGGTATGTTGAATAACAATTCTTTCCTCATCGCGTTCATTCATTCGTAACCTATACCATTTTACATCGAATAGAACTAATTTGAAGGAATTAAAGTCACACTCAAGTATATCATTTAAATACCCATAACATCTATTTTTAGATTCTCGAGGATGTCTTTCACTCCTAGAGGAAACATTAGTGACCTAGAATACTGCAGTTATCCCACTATCAGAAGTTTTCATGGTTTCATCCAAATTTTTGATGCGGAATTTACGACCATTGCACCACATAGCCTTGTGGTGTTTCAACTACAATATGTCAGATATGTAAAAGATGCATTGTCAATTAATAAATTAACATTTATTTATATAACTTCAAAAGTATCTGAAAAATACAGTACACATGTAGTCACATTAATATAATATAAAATAACTGAATAAAATGGGTGAATTTGCTTACCTATCCATCTTTCAAACCATATGCTAAATCAATTTCCCCTACGTAACATTGGCATCTCCGTTACGATGAGCTTCTCTAACCAATTCAGATAGTCATTGTCATGATAACCTACCTCCATTATGTTGTTTACATATTTCAATCCATACATTCATCCAATCAAGATTATTTGCAATGTATAAATGAAGTGCATCCCCCTCTTGAGAAATTGAATAAAAAAAACATAATTCACCAATATTAAATATTAGTTATAATGTCCAATATGCAGGTAATTATAAATATTTATAATTTATGAAATAAATTATATTAATATATTAATGAGTATGATCATATACACAAAAAATGAAATTTTATATGTATTATTAATATAAATTTTCACAATTATTAATATATCACCTCTCATTTTTTTCATTCTACCTTGCCCCAACAGATGCTCCTGATCTTCAAATTTTTTGGTGGAGTTCACATCCCAAATGCGATCCACTGCATGCATAGTCGGTGTTGCTAATTTAGGAAGATACTGACTATTATACACCATGGATTGATATACCATATATCCCTCCACCATAGAACCCTCAGGACGTGCTCTTTGTCTAACCAACGCCTTCAATGATTTCAAGTGCCTCTCCACCATCCACATTGACCTTGTGTGAACAGGTCCACAAATTTCAATCTCCTCAGCTTGGTGTATGAGGTAGTGCTCTTGTGCATTGAAAAATGTTGGAGGTATATACTTTTGCATTTCACACATTAGACAAGCAATTTCTCTCTTCCAATACTTTATATCATCTTCATGGATTTCTTTCAATGACAACCATCTACATGAGATCATGACACAAGAAAATAACATGTTTCAACATAACATAATATTATATATTACATTACAAGTAAAACACGTGTCATTAAGTACAAAAATAATTTGAAAGAACATTTTGCATATAAACCACAACTACTTACCTCATGTATTTTCCAAGATCATATATAACTTGTTTAATGTTGTTGTCAAAGTTGTTTGGGAGAGATAGCGGTAAAACATATTGTAACAACAAAATGAATTGTTATTTGTTTCGACCAAAGTAGACAAGAAAAAATAAAAAATAAATAAAAGATGTATAAGGCCAATATATATAAATATGTATACCAAAATTATTACCTTAATGAAGGTATGCCAATCATGTCTTTTTACCCCACCAAATTCACCTTTCTTCGTTAAGATATTTTTTATGTTTGAAGCAAAACCCATGGGAAATTTAATTCTTTGAATGACCTCTTTTACATCATTGCTTTGTTTCTCTGTTAATAACCATGGAAGGTTATTTCGG
>ML784614.1:45730-58629 GCA_009831015.1 Picea engelmannii
TGAAAAAGAGATAATTTCAGATAATAAGCCTCTTTGAGGGGGAAACCTCCTTTTAACCCACTTAAATGTTCAAGTACAAGATGATTCAAAATGAAAATGTCTCCTTGGTATATATAGGAGACTAGGAGGTATAATTACAACTATTGGCCTAAAGCCAACATAAATAAAATAACATTACTAATCTAATATGCCCCAATTAAGGGGTAATAAATAACATTACTAATCTAATATGCCCCAATTAAGGGGTAATGAGCCAATATTAGGGCTTAACATAATATTCTATATAGATATTAAATGTCATTCCATTTCTGGTGGTATGTGGAACGTCACATAACTCCTCATGGTTTGAGAGTTATGGCCTTACAAAGTTGGAGGACCCTCATATGTCATCTAGAAACCCCAAAAGGTCAAAGTAGTCAAAGTGGTTTAAGAGATTTTAAAAGGTAAATAATAAAGTGAAGTGATGAGTGTACTATAATTCAAAGTGAATACAAAATTAATTAATTCAATAATAAATTTAATGGATAAATTAGAAGTGGGTTAACCCTAAAATAAGGAAAGTGGGCAAAGTGACCTAGAAGATGTGTTTAAGGAAGCTACTTGGAGAGTATAAATAAGAGGCAAGGCTCTCTCATTTAGGACACACTTGAGAATATTGAATACCTATGGGTTTCTGAGGTAACCAAAGGATATATAAGCTAAATTTCTAAGGAAAGTGAAGAAAAGAAGGTTGGAATTCAAGGAAGGATAAATTCTTTTGATGCTGCTTTCTAAGGTATGTTTTTTTCTGGTCATCTCACCATTTTCGAAATAAATTTTTTTCTATCATGATTTCAATCGTGAAATTGCTATGACATTGAGAAAACATATCCAAGTATCCGTGGTAAATAATTTAGCTTGTGGGTCGTTGTATTTTTGGAGTTACACTCTGTGGAAAATAGGGTTTGTGGCTAGTCCTGAAACTAGTCAAAAACAGGTGTTTCAGTTAAAAACGCCATAACTTATTCATAACTGATCAAAATTTAGTAATACCACATGTTTTGGTTAGTGTACAGTCTTTAGTATGTTGTGTAACATTTTCATATCAATTAAAAAAATATTATGTGTGGGGCACACTCTACAAGGTCGCTCTCTAGAATAAGCCAGAATTCAGCAAGGTGTGCCATTGTTTCCATAACTCCTTTTATGAGAGGTTCCAAGTAGTGAAACTTGGAGGAATTGCATAAAACACACTGAAGAACATTGTGTATCAGTTTCATATATTTATTCATTACATGTACAAAGTTATGATTATTTCAAGTTAGGGATGTTGACTAATCCAAAACTAGTCTTGTGAGACTAAAGAAATGTTTGATGAAAATGCTAGTCTCTTGTTGTTAAAGTTAAGGAAGGTTTGCAGGTATGTGATCATATAAAACAGGTCTATTAGAGAGTTACAAATCATATTTGTATGATGAAATTGAAGAGGGATTTTGGTTGAGGTACAATTTGGGTACATGGTTGAGACAAGTAGTTGATGAGTTGGCACATACATGAGGTGTATAGTTGATGATGTTGGTACATATTGATGAGTCATAGTTTATGAGTACTTGAGACATTATTGGTACATACTTGGTACATGGTTGGTTGCACTTTTTTATGGTACAGGTTGATTACAGATTTTTTAGTACAGGTTGGTGCATGGTTGATGCACTTGTTTATGGTACAGGTTGATTATAGGTTGATGCATGGTTCAGGTTTATTGGTACATGTTTACAGTGGTATATCTCACAGTAATAGTGTGACAGTGGTTCCATAATTCTACTTCTACTTCAGGAATGTTGGATGAGGGAAGGACAGGTGGTTGTAGCCACCTTCCGGTTGTAGCCGAAGAACATAGGGGGTTGTGATGCAGGAGCATCGCCAGCACATCAAGCGAGCCAGCGCGGAAGTGGGGGACAGCTGGATAAGCCAGCGCAAATTTTGAAAATACTTTGGGATTGTTGCGAAATTCTTTAATGAAGCCATTTAAGAGAAGGTGCACTTGTACATTGTAATGGACCTTGAGCGGATTGCTCTCGTCCTTAGGTAGATGAGGCATTTAAGATAGTTAATGTAAAGTAGATAGAATATTTAATTCTAGATTTGATAGCTTTAGAGCGCAAGAGGGAAACGAGATATAGACACCCTCATTGTACATTGTAACATTATGAACAGGAGAAGAGCTAGAGCATTCAAAAGAGAAGAGCATGTAGAGAATTGTATGAAGAACACCCATGTACAGACATTTGAACTAATAGAAAGAGCTTTGATTCAAGTTCATGGATTGTGTTGTTCTCTGTGTATTGATGTTATGCTCATGGATGTTTTCTTCCTGTTATACATTTTCTTTTATATGCGGTGTATGTGATTTCATGGTTGAGTTGAAGTCTGAGAGGAAGTGAGAATGAGTTTCAATTGTTTCTCTGTTTGAGCAAGAATTCCTGCAAGGAGTGCAGTCGAATTTGTCCGCAAGGAGTGCGTTGACAGAAGGCTCAAATAGTTAACTTTTGTTATCATTCGACCAAAAGTGAAAGTGGGTTACAAGAGTCGTGCAAGGAGTTCGCAGTCTAGGCCAAGTCTCAGAGTTGCGATTCTGAGTGAGGGTATTGAAGATTGCTGCTGCAGGAGTGCACAGAGTTGAACGACTTCAACACTTAGTCGAGGTTGAAGGTTTGCCGCAAGGAGTGCATGCAAAAGGTTTCCAAGAAGACTTAAAGTCATGGGAAAAGCTCAGGAGGGATAGGCCTTCAAATTTGTTGAAGGATAGTGTAAAGAAGTTGTGCGTGCAGGTTAGCAGGAAGCGTCGTAAGCTACACGTAGGTGAATGAATTCTGTGGAGGAACACTCAACTATTTCGTAGATTTCCCAAAGGAAGGAAGAACGGTCGGTATTCTCTGAGGAGGATCCATGAGTTTCCGAGAACCGTTAGATCTTGGAAAGTTGCAGGGGAGATACGATGTTATATTTCCCAAAGGTTTGAGGTTCAGGAGGACGGTGCCATTGATCAGGATCATGAGGACCGTTGGTTCTACTCGTGGATCAGCATATCGAGAGTTTGTGAGTCGAGACTCCAAATCTTCGCAACGGAAGTCGCGATATAGCGATACGCGATATTCCGACGAGTGAGTAAATAGTGTGGGCCAAAGCTGGATTGGTGAGTGGAGAACAGAGGGCATATCATATCGGGATCTCGTAGCGAGAAGTCTCAAAAATTGGACATCATCTTTCGCACGATCGCGAACCCCGAATTCTCGACAGAGGTGACAGAACGTTGAAACTCAACTCACGTGCGCATCGGCGTTCCAGCACATCAGATATCAGGAGTTGGAGAACCGAGTGGTTGGTGTTGCGAGTAGCGAAGTCGCGACAGGAGAAGTCACGATAGGAGAAGGGCGAGGTCAACGTTGACTGATATCGGTGTTCGGGGACTCGCAAGATTCACACTCGACCACTGGCCTTGAACTCACGAGGTCACAAGTTTTGATTCCCCGATAAGTCAAGGAAGGGGGATCGCGCGAAGAGAACTATGGGTGAAGATTTCCCGATAGGGAAATAGAAAAACCTTGGAGTTCTTCGGGCCGAGAAGAAGAAGATCCTGTGAGAGCGCGTGGACCTTCTGACCTGCGGGTGGTGAAGGGGCTGCGTTGCCGTCAGGTTTGGTATCAGAGAGGGAATATCTCTTTTCTTTCTGTAGCAGAGAAAGAGAATTCTCCATGTCACCGAGGAGAGAAAGACAGTCACCTGATCCAGAAGATAGGGAGGTGCGAAGAAGAGGCAGGTAGGTAGTCAATACAGAAATGGAGAGGCAAATGCGTGATCTCCGAGCAAGACTCGAAGACATGGAGACAGCTCAGAGACGCACAGCTAGTGCAGGGGATATTAGTGATTCCGAGAGCGATATTGAGGCTGAACGCGAGGAGGAAGTTGCAGCTGAAGACGCATCAACCAAGCGTTTGATCAAAGCTATTGCCAGGATGGGCGCAAAATCCAAAATGGACATTCCATTTTATGAGGGAAATCTGGATGCAGAGGAGCTACTAGATTGGATTAGAGCTCTAGATACATACTTCGATTATGAAGATATCGAAGAGGATAAGAAAGTCAAGCATGTTGTTACGTGCTTGAAAGGACATGCAGCATTGTGGTGGGACGAGCTACAAGCTGACAGACGCTGCAAGGGAAAGTAGAAGATCAAGAGTTGGGATCGAATGATCGCGAAGATGAAAGTGAAGTTCATCCCGAGAGATTATCAAATCACTCTGTTCAGGAGGATGCAGAACCTGAGACAGAAGTTGATGACAATGAAAGAATACACAGAAGAATTCTATCAACTGAACATCAAAGCAGGTCATCGGGAGAGCGATGATGAGAAAGTTGCTAGATATCTGAATGGTCTGAGATATGACATTCAGGATGAATTGAGTATGCTAACCATCCGAACGGTGGAAGATGATTACCAATTGGCTCTGAAAGATGAGGAGAAACTGAGCCGTAAATAAGGACAGAGGGGCTAAGGCAGAAGTCAGCCCAGAGGTAAGGCAGTTGTCCAGGACAAATACCAGAAGTCCAAGGAGGAATGGAAGAAACCTCAGGGTAAAGTTGAAAGAGGTGGAACATCACAGAGAGGGCCACATGTTGAACAGAGAGGGCAACATATAGAGCAGAGTGGAGGATATGCTGATGGAAATACTTTTCCTCGTACCAGAGATAGAGGAAGAGGTTGAGGTGGAGTTATCACATGTTTTACATGTGGGAAGAACGGGCACAAGTCTTATGAGTGTCCGAAGAAAAAGAAGGACATTGGAGAAGCTCACATCACTGAAGCGCAGAGGCGAGATGTTGAGGTCGAAGATGTAGAAGGTGGAAGATCACTTATGATGCGTAAAGTCCTTTTGACACCCGAGAAGGAGGTGGAAAGCTCAGTTCAAAGGACCAGATTGTTCAGAACAGCTTGCAAGACCAAGGATATGGTGTGCAAGGTCATTGTACACAGTGGTAGCACGGATAATCTCGTATCTATAGAGATGGTAGAGAAACTGGAGCTGGAGACGACTGATCATCCAAGCCCATACAGAGTTTCGTGGCTACAGAAAGGACACCAAGTAACGGTTACTAAACAATGCTTGGTCGAATTCAAAATAGGAGGGTACAATGATAAGATTGTGTGTGATGTTATTCCCATGGTTGTATGTCATTTATTGCTGGGTAGACCATGGAAATATGACAGAAATGTGATTCATGATGGGAGAATGAACACATATACCCTGGAGAAAAATGGGAGAACCCATATGTTGCTTCCGATAAAGGATGAGGTGAGGCCGGAAGTAAGCAACACAATACTTCTCATGAGTGGGAAGGAGCTTCTTACGAAGGTGAAGAAGAAAGAATATCCACAATTCTTTGTGGTCAGAAAGTCGAAGATTATTCTGACTAGCACAAGAGTGGATGATTTACCAGAGGAAGTTCAGGAACTGCTGGAAGAGTTCGCTGACATCATAGTGGACAAATTACCTCGTTTGTTGCCACCGATGAGGAGTGTGAGTCATCACATCGATCTCATACCAAGAGCTAGTTTACCAAACAAAGCTGCGTACAGGTTGACGCCGCAAGAGAATGAAGAGGTTAAGAGACAAGTCCAGGATTTATTGGACAAAGGGTTGGTCAGAGAGAGCTTGAGTCCATGTGCTGTTCCAACAGTACTCAGTCTGAAGAAGGATGGAGGTTGGAGAATGTGTACCGATTCAAGAGCGATCAACAAGATAACCATCAGGTACATGTTCCCATTGCCGAGAATGGATGATCTGATGGATTTCCTGAGTGGGGCAATTTATTTTTCAAAGATTGATTTGAAAAGCGGATATCACCAGATTCGCATGAGAGAAGGCGATGAGTGGAAGACAACCTTCAAGACGAACGAAGGTTTGTATGAATGGCTAGTCATGTCGTTTGGTTTGACGAATGCGCCAAGTACCTTCATGAGGTTGATGAATGAAGTCCTGAGGGAGTTCATCGGGAAATTTGTCATTGTGTACCTGGATGACATACTGATTTACAGTAAGTCAGTGGCAGAGCACTTGAAGCATTTGGCCATTGTGATGAAGAAGCTACAGCAGGAAAAGCTGTTGATTAATATGAAGAAGTCCTCATTTATGAAGACATAGCTCATTTATTTGGGATTTTTTATTTCGGCTAATGAGTTGAGGATGGATCCGGACAAGGTGGAAGTGATAAAAAATTGGCCATCACCGAGAAATGTGTTCGAGGTGAGAAGTTTTCATGGTTTAGCTAGTTTCTACCGAAAATTCATCAGGAATTTCAGTGGGATTAGCGCAGCGATGATGGATACAGTGAAGAAGCAGCATAAGTCTTTTCACTGGATGGCAGAGGCTGAGAAGAGATTCAATCTGTTGAAGCGGAAGATTACAGAACAACCGGTTTTGGTGTTTTCGGATTTCCTGAAGACATTTCATGTGAAATGTGATGCCAGTGGGTATGCCATAGGAGCGGTCTTGAGCTAGGAGGACAGACCAATCACATATTTCAGTGAGAAGCTTGATGAAGTGAAACTGAAATACTCCACGTATGATAAATAATTTTATGCTATCATCCAGGCACTGAAAAAGTGGAGCCATTACTTGATCCCGAAAGAATTTGTATTGTATAGTGATAATCACACATTACAATTTGTGACTCAACAAGTGAAGTTGAATCAGAAACATGAAAAATGGGTAGAGTATATGCAGAATTTCACGTTTGTGATTAAGCATATTTCGGGTACTGCTAACAAAGTGGTTGATGCTTTGAGCAGGAAATGTTTGTTGTTGTAGGAGTTCCGAGTCAAAACATTGGGTTTTGAAAATCTCAGGGACATGTACGCAGGAGATGCAGATTTTGCAGAAGCATATGAAGCAACTGAGAATCCAGTTCTCAGAGATAGAATCCCATGGATAGAATATATGATCCAGGAAGGATTGTTGTTCAGAGGCAATCAACTGTGTATTCCAAAATGCTCCATGAGGGAGAACTTGTTGAAGGAGAAACACAGTGGCGGATTGGCAGGACACTTTGGCCATGACAAAACATTCGCGAAGCTGAATGAATCATATTTTTGGCCAAGGATGCGAGAAAATATCAAGCGGTTTGTTGACAGATGTAGAATTTTCCAGCATTCGAAAGGGAGAAAGCAGAATGCAGGTTTTTATCAGCCATTGCCCATACCAGAGAGGCCATGGGAGGCGATAAGAATGGATTTTGTATTGGGGTTGCCGAGGACACAAAGAGGTGTTGATTCCATCTTTGTAGTAGTGGAAATTTGTTCTAAGATGGCACACTTCATTCCATGCAAGAATACCAGCGATGCGACGCACATTGCAAATCTCTTTTTCAAGGAGGTCATTCGACTTCATGGATTGCCGAAAAGTGTTGTTTCGGACAGAGACACCAAATTCATTGGGCATTTTTGGAGGACACTGTGGAAGAAGCTAGGAACTAACTTAGCGTTTAGTTATGCTTATCATCCTCAGATGGATGGACAAACAAAGGTGGTGAACAGAAGTCTGGGAGACTTGCTGAGAAGCTTGGTGACGGAGCACCACAGCAGTTGGGATAGCATATTGCCACAGGCAGAGTTTGCATACAACGATTCAGTGAATCGAAGTACAGGCAAGAGTCCATTTCAGGTTGTATATGGGATGCATCCGAGAGGAGTTTCTGAACTGAGGGATTCAGAATAAACTGCTACTAGCAGTGCTAGTGTAGAAGAATTCACTGAGGCGATGAAAGAACTTCACAGCAGAGTGAAGGAGCGACTGCTGAAATCAAATCAGGAGTACAAGCGCAGAGCAGATCCGCATCGGAGACAACTTCAGTTTGAAGTTGGTGATCTAGTTCTCGCACATCTGAGAAAAGAAAGGTTCCCAAGGGGAACATACAACAAGTTAAAGATGAAGAAAATCGGGCCATGCAGGGTCTTAATAAAATTTGGAGAAAATGCTTATCAGATTGAGTTGCTGGATGGCATCGGAATATCTCTGATATTCAATATCGCAGATTTATACCTGTGCAAGGCTAGAGAAGCAGAGACTGGAACTGAGGAGCCAGTGATCTAGTGGGTGAAACAATTTCCAGTTGCAGAGAAGCTGCAGATGGAATGCATACTGGACAAGAGAGTGGGTAAAAATACCCGGAGGAAGGAATACTTCGAGTATCTGGTCAAGTGGAAGAATCACCCAGTGGAAGATGTCAGCTGGGAAACTGAAGCAGTGATACAGAAGCATGGACAGACTGTGTAGGAGCTCATGGACAGGAGCCCATGAAAGTTTTCAAGCCGAGGAGTATGATGCAGGAGCATCTCCAGCACATCAAGCGAGCCAGCGCGGAAGCGGGGGATAGTTGGATAAGCCAGCGCAAATTTTGAAAATACTTTGGGATTGTTGCACAAGTCTTTAATGAAGCCATTTAAGAGAAGGTGCACTTGTACATTGTAATGGACCTTGAGAGGATTGCTCTCATCCTTAGGTATATGAGGCATTTAAGATAGTTAATGTAAAGTAGATAGAATATTTAATTCTAGATTTGATAGCTTTAGAGAACAAGAGGGAAACAGGATATAGAAACCCTCATTGTACATTGTAACATTATGAATAGGAGAAGAGCTAGAGCATTCATAAGAGAAGAGCATGCAGAGAATTGTATGAAGAACACCCATGTACAGACATTTGAATTAATAGAAAGAGCTTTGATTCAAGTTCATGGATTGTGTTGTTCTCTGTGTATTGATGTTATGCTCATGGATGTTTGCTTCCTGTTATACATTTGCTTTTATATGCAGTGTATGTGATTTCATGGTTGAGTTGAAGTCTGAGAGGAAGTGAGAATGAGTTTCAATTGTTTCTCTATTTGAGCAAGAATTCCTGCAAGGAGTGCATTCAAATTTGTCCGCAAGGAGTGCATTGACAAAAGGCTCAAATAGTTAACTTTTGTTATCATTCGCCCAAAAGTGAAAGTGGGTTACAAGAGTCATGCAAGGAATGCGCAGGCTAGGCCAAGTCTTAGAGTTGTGATTCTAAGTGAGGGTATTGAAGACTGCTGATGTACGAGTGCGCAGAGTTGAACGACTTCAACACTTAGTCGAGGTTGAAGGTTTGCCGCAAGGAGTGTGTGCAAAATATTTCCAGGAAGAATTAAAGTCGTGGGAAAAGATCAGGAGGGATAGGCCTTCAAATTTGTTGAAGGACAGTGTAAAGAAGTTGTGCGTACAGGTTAGCAAGAAGCATCGTAAGCTACGCGCAGGGGAACGAATTCCGTGGAGGAACACTCAACTATTTCGTAGATTTCCCAAAGGAAGGAAGAACGATCGGTATTCTCTGAGGAGGATCTGCGAGTTTCCAAGAACCGTTAGATCTTGGAAAGTTGCAGGGGAGATACAATGTTATATTTAGCAAAGGTTTGAGGTTTAGGAGGACGGTGCCATTGATCAGGATCACGAGGACCATTGGTTCTACTCGTGGATCGACATATCGGGAGTTTGTGAGTCGAGACTCCAAATCTTCGCAACGGAAGTCGCGATATAGCAATACGCGATATTTCGACGAGTGAGTAAATAGTGTGGGCCACAGCTGGATTGGTGAGTGGAGAACAGGGGGCATATCATATCGGGATCTTGCAGCGAGAAGTCTCGAAACTTGGACATCAGCTTTCGTGAGATCATGAACCCCGAATTCCCAACAGAGGTGACAGAATGTTGAAAGTCAACTCAGGTGCGCATCGACGTTCCAGCGCATCAGATATCGGGAGTTGGAGAATCGAGTGGTTGGTGTCGCAAGTAGCGAAGTCACGACAGGTGAAGTCGTGATAGGAGAAGGGCGAGGTCAGCGTTGACTGATATCGACGTTCGGGGACTCACAAGATTCACACTCGACCACTGGCCTTGAACTCGCGAGGTCACGAGTTTCGATTCCCTGATAAGTCAAGGAAGGGGGATCATGCGAAGAGAACTATGGGTGCAGATTTCCCGATAGGGAAATAGAAGAACCTTGGAGTTCTTCAGGCAGAGAAGAAGAAGATCCTGTGAGAGCGCGTGGACCTTCCGACCTGCGGGTGGTGAAGGGGCTGCCTTGTCATCAGGTTGTAGCCTCCTTCTGGTTGTAGCCATAGAATTGGGGAGTTGGAGCTTCCCTCAGTTTGTAGCCTAAGAAAATAGGGGGTTGGAGCCTCCTTCCAGTTGCAGCTATAAAACAAAGGAAGTTGGTGCTTCCAATGAATGTAATTCTTCAAGACATATAACATAAAGCATTCTATGGTTTTCTCCCGATTTGGGTTTCCACGTAAAACACTGGTGTACTATGTATGTGTGTGATTGTTCATTTCTTATTGGTCATTATTGGATAATAATTCTACATTGATATAACACTTGGATTATTTGGAGAAAAAGGATTATAATTACGTTATTACTGATTCACCCCCCTCTCAGTAATCCAACAAACGAGTCTTTGGATTCTCCCTTATGCCTCAAGCATATGACCTCAGTCACATCCTGGGGCCCACCTCCGAACATCTCGGGACTTCATGATACAACACCTCTCTTCCCCCCCTCCCCCCTCGAAGTCTGAAATCGCGAATTCTTTGCTACGGATCGACGGTCCAGATCCTTTCGCTATATAACGGTCCAGATCCTGTCGGGATTTCGCGAATCGATATTTCACGACTCTTGACTTCTCATCATGACTTTCTCCACAACCCTGAATTCCAAAATGACAAAATTCAAGCATGAGATCAACGACTCTTGTTGATCCAGATCTAACGGCTATTTTCCCTTCTGGGCTTGTGAGTGTTGAAATACTCAGTCTTAACTCCTCCGTTGATCCACAGGATCCAACGGTCCACGGCGAATCAGTGATTCTCCCTCTGAGAAATTCAACCATTTGTTCAATTCCTCAAAGACTCTGGTCCAATACTTGGTGTCTTTCCTCCTGAGCTTAATTCTGTGAGGTGATTTCAAAACCTTGTTCCTCCTTCAAATTCTTCGAAGTCTCTATTCTTCCTGAGCTTGAACTATGCTACAAACTCAAGGTTTCTAAGTATTATTGTGCGCACTCCTTGTGGAATTCACAATAACCACTGGTTATTCAACACTTCCAACTCTGTGTGCTCCTTGCAACAACAGTTCCTCAACCGCTTACTTGGTTGGTAAAGTCTAAGAATTCAACTGGCCTGCGCACGCCTTGCATGGCTTTGTGTTATACCTGTGCTCTGCTGGTACGAAAACAATGGTATCTATCTTGAGCTATTATGAGATAAAACTCAGAGTCTCATCAACTCACTCCTTGCGAACTTTCACTACACTCTTTGCAGGAATTATCAGGAAGAGAAACAATTGAAACTCATACTTCTCTTCTCTCAGAATTCATACATTCAACATGAAATCACGAGCATACGTACACAAACAACATTGAAACAAATGCATAACAGAGAATATAAACCAACTATAAACATACCATTAGATAGATGCAAACAGTAACCATGACACACCATAGAATTGGATCAAAGAATTCCTATATTAATCCAAGTGCTTCTGTACATGGTCTCAATAGCAACAGTTATGTTCTTATACAACTATGCAATATTTGTTCTTCTCTACTCTCTTTCTCTACAACTTACAATTACAATACGAGAAAGTAATCTTACTATACAATACATACAAGGGAGCTTTCTAGAGTTTTCCCTCCTATAGCTCTAACTATCTAATCGAATTAAAATATCTACAACTACTTTTCATTTGATACAATAAATGCCTCCATATTCGACAGATGAGAGCAATGCTCAAGATCTTCGTTACAATATAAAAACATAAATGTGAAAATATCTTCCCAAATATTACATTAATGCTTTCTCTTTCAAATTCAAAACATTCTCAAAATGTGTGTTGGTGCATATCCATCTGGCCTTCCGCTTTTGCGCTTGCTTTGTTGGCTTTCTTGTGATTCTCCTGCATCAGGAAACCTCATGAATTGAGTGGGATAACATTTCATTCCTCGTGGAAGCCCATTATTAATACCTTCATGATGATTGCGGCCTTCATGAAGCATAAAAGAAATCACAAAAATAATTATCAAATACAGTAAAATAAATTCAATGATTAAAATAAACATTCAAAACATTACATGATCTACGATACATTATGAAATTGAGTACCTTGACAATTTCTATTATATTCCAACGTCCATAGGTGAGGTGTCATTCTTCATGGTTTTAAACCAGACTCTTCTTTCCCATTGAAAAGATGTTTTTCAGTAGTACGATACCTATGGTTCTTAGGAAGAAGGTGCCTATACTCATCAAACACCATCTTTCCTAAAAATTTTGAATGACGATACTTCATCTTAGGCCCACAAACTGGACATGCAAATTTACCCTTTGTTTGAAGACCTACAACAAATGGATTAATGTCAATTATACGATGAGCTTATTTAAAAATTAAACATGCACCATGATAACATTAAAAAATTATATAGTATTAAAGAGAAATATTAGAATGCTACATACCACAAAAATGTGTTAGTCCAGGGGCATCTTGAATTTTCCATAAAAGTATTCCACGGAATTTAAATTTCTTTTCCCCGATTGGTTTACATATGTCATACATTGTGATGCCAGCCCATAACTTTAGTAGCTTGTCAATAAGAGGCTCGATATATACATTCATATCTTTAACCTAGTACTTAACTATTTTTTTTTAATTACACATAATTACTATAGGAATGATATCATGTAATATATATAATTAAATAAATAAACAAAAGATATTATGCAAAAATTGAAACAAATGAAAATGTTAAATTCAAAAAATTAATGTAAACAAATACCTGGAACAATCATTG
>ML784614.1:59109-107412 GCA_009831015.1 Picea engelmannii
AAAACAAATAGAAAAAAATCAACATTTATGTATAATATGAGATGAAACATATTACATACCTTAGGATCTGTGTCATACAAGTGTTCGACAAATTATTCATAACCTTTAAGTTCACTAGCAGCAATGTAGCAGAGAGAATATTTTCTCTTGATCCATCATAAAGTCATTTATTTGCCTTTTCTAATAGAGGTTCATCATAAATACTAGCATTGTCCCCATCCTCATCCGGCTGCGAAAACAAAATCTTGGATCATTTGATTTGTCCCATCATTTTCTTCCATGGGATCATTAACTTGATTTGACCCATCATCTTCTTCCATGAGATCCTCATTTGCTTGGTCATTATGTTCCTCATCTTGTACAACATCATTTCTACTAATACTTGGTGCAATATTCTGCAAAAAGTTAGAGGGCAACTCTAACTTTATAATTACAAACAATCATGCAAAATTAGTGTATACTATAACAAACATTCAAACAATATATATACATATATATATAATTTTATATAAAATTGACAAAATAAAAAAAGATAATGAATATATAGCTAATTACCATGGGACAATATTCATTCGATCCACCATCAATGTGCCCATGTTTTGTAGTTGTTTCTATTAAAATTCTTACGGGACGTATGAGGCAACATTTTTTACAAGGGAAATAACATCTACCATCACCCTTTTCACCCTCTTTACTTTTTCCCCCACCTCTAACTATATTCTGCGACATTCTTCCGCACAACTTCTGCACAAAAATACCCTTTCGGAACCGTCATCGTTATAGCAAGATTGTTGCAACATCTTTAAATCGTCAAATATTTATAGTTCAATTGTAGGTCACCATCGTCGCAATTGCAATGACCGTGACCTAAAATATTTCTTTTGTTTTACCTATTTATTTTTCATATTTAACGGTCATTTATAACGGTCACTTATAATGGTCATTTGTCACTCTTGCGACGAAATTTGACCATATCAATTTAGACAAAGTACATTCATCGAGATAGCGATGAATATGGGATGGATTTAGAAAAACAAATGAATAATTGTACTTTTTCTCTTAAATTTTGCGACGAAATAGTACTTTCGTCGCAAGTAGTCATCGCAAATTTTTCAATATGTAGTAGTGTTCCCCTACAAATAGGTGAAACCCCCCTTGGATCAAGACTCCTTTGCTCCAAGACAGAAGGTAAAAAATGGTTCCCCACTTTCCCCTTAAATCTATTATATATTCCCATAGACATAATGAGAAGAAAAGATGAGAGAATGGGATAGATAACCTACCTTCGTTCGATTGGTTGTCCTCACTGCTCCAACCCTTGATCATGATGTCAAAGCTCTTGGTGCAAGAAAAGTCCTACAAGGAACAAAGTAATACTTCCTTCTTCAACAATATATTGTTAAGAAAAATATTTTTATCTATATAGAACTAGGAAAAAATATACATGCATACAATGAACAACACAAGCATGAGGGGAATAGGCCAAGCTATATTATATTGAAAGAAATAAGTAATGAAGAATTTAAAACCTTGATGTTGATGTTGCAACAACTCCTCCAGAATCTCCTTTCTAACCCTTTGAATGTCACAAGGTCATAAGTATGGTGCTCTTGAATTTCTCTTCCCCCCATTCACCTAAGAATGGCCTCCATTATATATGAGTTGAGGCATAAAAACCATAGGATAATTTGAGGAGAGGATAGGATTAAATGAGGATTTTGTTGAACAGACAATATTGACCTTTCCTTGGATAGAGGGTAGCTCGAACCAACCCCTAACCAACTAAAACCTCCCAGAAACAACCTCTCAAAATAAGGTATATGGTTGTAACCATTTCATCGCCCACCTAGAATTGAGCACATGGTGATAGTATCTCTCCCCTAGAACTGAAAAAGGAGTGATGACAAGGGTTCATCCTCCTCTGCATATGTGCAAGGGAACAATGATACTCAAAAAGGCCAAAAACTCAAGGTGAAATATAGTATTTCGACCTCCAAATGATAAATTTATCCCCCAACATGTCTAGGGATCATGAAAAATATTCCCACATGGTGATGAAATTACGAAACTTGGTAAAGTGTGACACTTAAGTGTGTAACAGATTCCCCCTAAAGTGTGAAGTCGGAATAAAAGTTGATGGTTGAAATACTTTACAAAAATATATGTGCAAGGGTGTTGGAATAATAAAGTCGGGCAAAAGGTGCAAACAAAAATCAACCAATATATATATATATATATATATATATATATATATATATCATCCCCAAGGTAGGCATACCCATACTCGGAATAAACTGACCCAAAGCATGTTCACCAACGAATACACTGTGGATCCATGAAATAACTGACTAAGGATATGGCCACCAAAAACACAATGTGGATCCATACCCTTATGACTCAATCGGGTCATAGCCACAAAAGAATACACATTGAAGCTACGATATGAAAAAATCATAGCCACAGACCAATATAAAGTGGATCTATGTGACACCATATATATCAGTGAAATCGCCAGCATGATGGCCATACTGGAATCTTCTAAGTACTCAAATAATCTCCATCACAACCTGGGTGAGGCACATAATAGAGGTGGGTGCCTAAGGGGTTCTTAGGGTCTTCATCCCAATACAAAATGGTACGATTCTAGCCACGTGAATATATGTGATGATGTTGAACATGGCATAAACCACTTGATTACTGATCATTGATGTATACCATTAACAAGTGCGAGGGAAATCACCAATGATTACAATGACTCCCAAGGTACCCTAGTACATTCCAACAAATGTGAATAAATGATTTGAAGTCGAACATTCATGGAATCATTCAATTAGAGGCCAATGATGTAAACCTACTATCAAAATCAAGGACATTGGTCATTAGCGCATGAAGGTTCTAAGGTACTAATTGGTTTCTAAGTCTAATTCCCAGATAATGTGTTGAAGTTGATAGGAATAGACTCGTTGAAGGAGGGCCATGGTGTGTCCCCCATCATTGACATGAAAATAAAAAAGGAAAATGATGTAAGATAATAGATCAAATTAGCACAAAATGACATGAGGATGAAGGTTGGTAGTACTGCAGAGTGGTTTATTTGGGATGAAAATTCCCTTGAACATTGTGAGGCACGACAAATGACTTGGCATCATTGACTCGATGAGATATAGACCAAAACATAGTGAGATGATAACTGGGGCACTCTTCAGGTGGGTAAAAGGAGTATAATGAATCATAGGATTGGTGTGACTCGGAGACAAGAAAATTACCCAACTGTAATATAATACGCAAATAGGTTCCATGTTCAAGGGAGAGAAAAAACATCTGTCATAATTCTTTTCAAAAAACTAACGCACTTCCCTCTAATTTTCCCCCACCATGAATGGAGAGTACCTCTTTTTTTTTTAATGAACTTGAGGAGGATAATAAATGCTCGATATAGCTCATCTTCGATGAGTCCCTCATCACATGTTTAATGAACCTGAAGAAGGAGGGGTTCGATCCCATATGGCTCCTTCAATGTATAATTTTACGAGCCCAGAGAAGGTAAACTCAGAGGTATTTTCACATTTTAGAGAGTCTAAAAAAAAATAAAGGAGACTACAAGGGTGTTATTTTTCGTAAATTTAGTCCCTTGAGCCCGAAAAAAGTATAAAACAATACAAGGGAGAACTCCTGTAGTGTAATGTCCCTTTCCAAATGAGTCCTCTAGGTATTGACGAAATAACCTAAGTAATTCTCATAGGCTATAGTCAGGGTACAAAAAGGGAATTATTTATTTACTTAATGTCAGGGGCGCGGGAATTAAATTAATTTTATAAGGGGACATTGAGTAAGTGGTTAAAATGGTGCCTAATTGACTTTGATAATATGAAACATCACTTAAACTTATTAAAGGATAAAAGGGTCACAAAAAGGTGAACGAAAGAATAAAAGGGAAAAAAGAGGGCGCCCTCTCTCATTCTTGACTTGTCATTTCTAAAATTGATTTGAGAGAGGTCTTTGTGGTTTTGGAACTATTGGGACGAAAAACCTAAGATAGATTCCAGAGATTGATTCTGTTGGTGAGACTATCCACCCTAGTTGGTCATTTGAGAAGGAGATCGCACATATCTTCTCATTGTGCTTCATTTGGGACACAATGCATTTAACATAGATGGGATTTTTCCTTTTAGTAGTTGTGTTATTTATTTGGGAGATGAGTTCTCCATTGGTGGTTACGTATTTTACTCATTTTGTGGAATCTCTGGTGTGGAGTTCAAGTTTTCCTTGAAGGGGTTGAATCATATTATAGAGGGTTGTTGTTTGCATAGTGTGGTTGATTTTTTGTTGTCAAATATTGAATCTCTCTTGTATGAGGTTGTATTCTTCTATTGGGGGTCGATTGGATTCAGTGGGAACTGATATTACTCAAAGGGGAGGGATATTTTTCCATCTTCGGAGAGATCATGTTGTTGGGGACATTTTTTTGGAAGAGAGGTCGATCAACTTGTTGTTGGAAAGTGTTTACTAGCTGTTAGGAGGGTGAATGCAAGGATGAATCACCTACAACTTATTCTTCAAGCCTGTAGTTGTTGTATACATATTTGATGGGGATCACTTCCTCATACACAGAACTGATATTCTCCGTTGAGGGCATTGTTTTGTATTTTCATCTTGAATATCAGAGATTTCAGCGTTTGGCAAGGGCAACCTACTGGAACATAGTTAGGTTCTTCTTCTTATTTTTGTAATAATTATGGGTTTTCCAATACACTACTGTTGTCATATTATTCAGTGTGATCAATGCTTGAGTATTGTTATTGTTTCTTCTCAATAAATTTATCAGTTGTAGCTAGAAAGCACATGTGAACTGTGGATGAATGTTGTGAATGAAAACTGTTTATATAAATTTCTGAACCACATAACTTAGCAAAAACACAAAAACAATAGCCCATAATTTTACATGTAGCCAAGGTTGACTAGAGTATTCATTTTTCATAATTAGTCCATACAGTCCAAAAAAGGGTTAAAATTACACCGAATAAATTCCCTTTCAAATCCTTTTAACGAGTGAGAAAGGAATAATCTCACTCAACAATCTTTTCATGTTTAGAGAGTCTGAAAAAGAGATTAAAGGAGAATCCAAAGAGTTCATTTTTCATATAATTTTTATGAGCTCGAAAAAGTGATAAAAGTATACTAGGTAACTTATTATCATGTATTTATGATCATGAGAAAGAAAAAATACTAAGCTCGTCTAGAGAGAATGAGTGGCATGCAACTAAGTTCCAATGGGCATAATGACTCCTAAGAAATGACTGCGATAGGGCATAGCAATTAGGCATGGCAAGTGAGGACCACTCACAACAACATGTCTCTCTAGAGGGTAACTGAAAAATGGGAGAAACATGATGTGAATGGATAATGTCAAGCATAATTGTAATGGCCATAAGAAAGAGGTATGGAAAATAGCAGTGAAGCAGTAGCAAGTGAAACCATTAAGCAGACAACAAGATGTCTACTTCATTTTTTAACGAGCTTGAAATAGCGAATGAAACTATGCTTGATGTGTATGCTTCATTTTTTAACGATCTTGAAACATATAATGAAATTATACTCAGAGTTGGTTTCATTTTTTAACGATCTTGAAACTGAAAATGAACTATGCTCGGGGTTGGTTTCATTTTTTAACGATCTTGAAACTAAAAATGAACTATTCTCATAATGATACCCATTGATGGGTTTCTTCCCAACATGATGTTCATAGGTTGGTACTTTGAGTGATACCCATTGGTGGTTTTTTCCCCAACTTGATTTCCAGAGGTTAATACTTTCCCCCTAGCATGATCGATAGAATCTAGCGACGTAACTTCAGCATGATGTCTAGAGGTTGCAGACATGCCCCACAAGATTCATTTTGTTCATTGACTCTTCTTCTGCACCTAATTAGACTCCTGGATACTAATAGAAATAGGTTCACTAGAAAGGGAGGAAGAAAGAGGATTAATTGACATAGGTGGAGGAAATGAAGGTTCAGTTACTAGATCTAGTGGTATACTCAACTCAATTGAAGGGGGATTTGTTTCATTTTTTAACGAAATTGGCACAAATAATGAACTATGCTCATGATTATCTATTTAATTTTTTAATGATATTGACATAGAAATCAAACTATGTTCATGTGTCTTGACCATGTCTTCCAAGAGGTCTACATCAAACGGAATAAAAATGCTCTAGAAAGAATTTATGTCAAGAGACTCAATAGGGGTAACGGGAGAAAGATTAGGCTCCAAATCCCCCATTGATGAGTTCACCATGTCATCTACCATATCCAAGTCTAAATAATTCGAGCATACAATGAGAGGATCTTTCTCATTAGCAGTTGAAGGCATGGGACATGATACCACATAATTAATCAGTGGTGGGAGGGATATAACTTTCATATAAAGAACATTCATGGAAGTCATATGGTCGACAGTCAGATCAAGAATAACGAATGAAATTTGGTCAATGGTCACAATGTTTCCATTATCAAGGAAATGCATAAATCGAAAGAGTGTGTACATGAAAACTTTCATAGCATAGACATAGTCCCACCCAAGGAGTAAATTAAAGTCCAAGGGGCCTTGGACCACCATAAAATCGATACAAATAGTTTTCCCTCCTAAGGTGATGGGAAGATTAGGAAGGATCCCTAATGGTTCACTGGATATTCTACTAAAAGCCAACAAATGATGGGTAACTGGCACAAGCTGAGGGGAAACCATAGCTTACCAAGCGGTTGAGGATAAAATGCTAACGGAAACTCCTTCATCTACAATAGTGCGATGTATAGTCATATCTCAAACCTACACAATGATTTGGAAATGCATGTAGGAAGGAAGGCAAGGCTCCTCCAGCCTATTCCAATCAAAGGAAATGACTTTAGTACTTGGAGGGGATTATGTTAAAACGGGTGAAATTACCTCTTGTCTAGAGGAATATGAAGTGACAAGAAAAACTTGAGTCTTATCCACTTCACTCTTCAAGGGAAGAGTGGGATCGACCGAGGATTGAATCAGACTGACCACTTCATTAACCAATGGTTGGTTGGGAGAGTACTCATGGGAAGTAGTTGGAGGTTGTTTCTAAGAAATATCAATGTCTTCCAACAATTGTGAAGCTTCATCCATACGAGGGAAAAGGTAAGTGAGGTGCATTTCCTCGCATAACTAGAAAGGAATCCTGAATTTATCCTTTTTTACCCCAACATTATGATTATTGGTTGATGGGTTGTCACCAACATGACTTGCAGCAGATGGCGACACGATTTGTTGAGAACCCATGAACCACACTTTTAAGACCTTGGGAATACCAGGGAAATGGTTAATAAGGTGGTCACCCTTAGAAAGCTTGCAATGGAATTTGTTCTTGTGACCTATGTTGGTAGGATTTTCAACATTATCAACACTCACTTAAGTGGTTGGTTTATTTCCCCCTTGCTTATTTTGCTTATTCTTGTTCTTCCTTTTCTTCTTCTTCTTAGCCTCCTAGTTTCTGGCATCAAGGTTTTCACTAAGAGAGGAATAAGATAGGGAAGAAGACATGATGGGTGAAAAAGGAAAAGGGTCAACAAGAGGTTGATCCTCTTGAGTTGGAGAGCTTTCTTGGGAATCAACAAGGGCATTCGGAACCACGGGAGTGGAAAGAAACCATATTGGTAACCCCACAGTGAAACTGGGAAGAGTCAATGTAGCGATGTGGGGAGGACCAACGTTTCCAAAACAAGGAAAAGCACAAGGTTCCCCGTGAAAAGCGGTCCCCTTGTTGGTAACCTCGGTAACTGTTTCCATGGATGTGGATTCAACCTTTGGTCTACTAAATGTCAAATAGCACACATTACCAAACTCTCTACAAGATAAGAGAAAGAAAACAACTCCCTTATGATAGGGAGAAAGAAAGTAAGGATCTTCTAGAGACGGGAGATGAGGCCATCAACGAAGAAACAAGAAACAATTACAATAACCTTCACACAACAATCCCCCAAGGTGAAAGTAAGATCCCATGGGAAAATGCATTATTGAATCGCTAAAGTGGATATTGAACGTTTGTTGCATGTACCACAAGGAACCTTCCTTGTAGAAGGAATCCCCCTCGCAGTCACCTATGTGGAATCCTAGGATAGGTTACTATGTTTACCAATTCACAATGAACGGTCGGGGGGGGGGGGCACAGTCGATGGTCAATACAAGAAAATGGGTTTGGGAATGTTGTACACAAATCCGCAACCCAAAACTAAGAAGTGGCATCACCCCGAGGATCTGCCACTCTTCAAAGACCCAAACTTGCAATAGTCCCACTAGGCGAACGAAAAAAGGGGAAATCTCAACTGATCACTTCTCTTGACCTCATATTTGACTCCCGCGTGAGAGGAGATTTCCCGACTAACGCTAACTGTTAATACTATATTTTACACTCTCTAGTATTATATAGTATCATTTCTATGGCCTTGAAGAGTTAACTCTCCATCCTACTATCAAGGCCCTAAAATCCTATACTTGTTGATTTTCTATCAAAGAAAAAAAGTCTAATTGATTTTAGATTATGTGCCTCACTCCTTTTAATGGTTGTTTGTTACTCAATATGGTAAGTAAAAGTGGACGAGATGGTGTTATGACTCAACTCCAAACCGTGCAAAAAAATTAAATGCAAAGATTTTGTTTTTGATGAATGCTAGCTATGGTAAAGAGGATAGTCTTTTTCTTTCCCAAATGCATATGCCCAATGCAATTTACACTTCTCTCTAAAGTGCGAGCTTGATCATGCCCCTCTAGAATGTAAGATTTTCTTTTGTTTGTTTTTCAAATGCAATGAAATAACTTCAAATGCAACACTTTTTTTCTTCCTTACTTTGAAACAAAATGAAATAATTCAATGATGATGCAAAGCATAACAAAGTAAAAAGGCACAAACAAAATATGCATTCAAAAATTTGACAAGAACTAAAAGAACTCAAATGCAAGAATTCCTCCAACACACATTCAAACAAGAACCCAAAAATGTAAAGTAAAGGAAAACCACTTTTTGAAACCTCAAAATTCAAGTAGCAAAGATCAAATATCAATGCAAAGTTGCAACAAGGTCAACTATTTCAAGAGGGGGCTTAAGGGATCAAAATTTTTCCCAAGAGGATAAGAGCGAGAAACTCAACAACAAGGCTTAATGAAAACTTTTCAATCCCCAAAACAATGAAAAGGACTCCAAAGAAAACAAGTAAAGCACCTACAAGGCCTTGGAATCAAGGTGACAGAAATTTGAATGCCTACAACTGATAAGAATCAAACCATTGATGACATAGACTTGGACAAAGGATCAATTTAACCTAACAAAATCATGTGCACTTTACAATTTGATAGAAGATGGAAACTCGAAAGAGGCAAAAAAAAATATGATAATCACTAAAATTCAATCAATCAAAGCCACAATCATGCATGAAGGACTCTAATATAAGGTTCTTAGACAAAAATCTAATAGAAAAGAGGTAAGGCAAGCTCAAAATCCACTTAGAGAGAGGATTTTCTCCCTTGTAACACTGCAAATAGGGTGATGACCAAGGTTTCATCGCTCCTCAAGACACTGAGAGAGGGGGATAATCAGGATGTTATCGCCATATATTCCCTTATTCAGAGGATGAATTCTAGAAAGTGCTGAAAAGACTCAAACCTCGCCCAGATCTGAGAAAGGGTCAGGTTCTTGACTCAGTAAGTTTACCAATGATGATGAGGTAAGGGAAGTATTCAAATAATATTCATACAATCAAAAAATATCAAGCAACAAACAAAAATTCAAAGGGATAGAAAACAATAAGGAAATATTAATATGAGTGATCCCCAGTGGAGTCGCCAATTTTTGTTATGGAAAATGTTCCCTCATGGACAAGTGAAACCCCCCTTGTATCAAGACTCCTTTGATCCAAGATAGAAGGTAACAAATGGTTCCCTACTTTCCCCTTAAATTTATTCTATATTCCCACAAACAAAATGAGAAAAGAATATGAGAGAATGGGATAGATAACCTACCTTCTTTCCATCGATTGCCCTCACTGCTCCAACCCTTGATATTGATGTCCAAGCTCTTAGTGAAAGATAAATCCTATAAGAAACAAAGCAATACTTCCTTATTCCAAAATATATTCTTATGAAAAATATATTTATCCATATCGAACTAGGAAAAAATAGACATGCATACAATGAACAACATAAACATGAGGGGAATAGGCCAAGTTATATTATATGGAAAGCAATAAGTAATGAATAATTTACAACCTTGATTTTGATGTTGCAAAAAATCCTCCAATCTCTCCTTTCCAACCTTTTTAATGTCACACAGTCATAATTATGGTGCTCTTGAAATTATCTCCCCCCCCCCCCTTACCAAGGAATGGCCTCCATTATATAGGAGTTGAGGCATAATAGCCATAGGATAAATTGAGGAGAGGATAGGATCAAATGAGGATTTTACTAAATAGACAATATTGACCTTGCCTTGGATAGAGGGTATCTTGAACCAACCCCTAACTAACTGAAACCTCCTAGAAACAACCCTAGAAACAACCTCCCAAAACAAGCTATATGGTTGTAACCATTTCATCTCCCCCTAGAATGGAGCACAAGGTGATAGTATCGCTCCCCTAGAATTGAGAAAGGAGTGATGACAAGATTTCATCCTCCTCTGCATATGGGAAGGGGAGTGATGATACTCAAAAAAGGCCAAAACTCAAGGTGAAACATAATATTTTGACCTCCAAATGATCAATTTCTTCCCAAACATGTCTAGGGATCATGAAAAATATTCCCACGTGTTGATGATATTGTGACACTTGGCAAAGTGTGACACTTAGGTGTGTAACATTACCAATTACAAGAATATTTTATGAGCTAGCATTGAATGTTAATCAAATGAGAGGCATATTTATAACATGTGTTGGGTATGCAGATCTTAAAAGAGTCTTTAGATGAAGGGAAAATGAAACTCCATGATGTGAAATCCCTTGAAAGTGTTAGAGTTCCAAAACAAATTTTCTTTGTGAGTTGTAAGGTCACGTAGGAGCTATTATCTACCAAGTTGTGACAGCTAGCATTGGGCCTATTTCATTGTATAAATATACCTTCATCCTTGTACATTGCAAGGCAGTTATGCACACATATATAGTTTAGATCATTTTCTCTCTCTCTTGTTTGTATAAGTTTTTTGTGTTGCAGTGTAATCCCAAAGAGTTATTTTCTCCTTCATGGTATCAAAGTGGTACTGCAAACCCCTTCTCCTTTTTCTTCTAAGAGATTTGCAAGCTTCCTGATCTCTAAGATCAAGATCAGACTTACCCATAATTTATTGAGGTGATTTGTTGGGTGTCGATGTGATCTGTTGGGAGTTCATTGTTGGAAGCATAGATGGCCTTGTTGTTTATGCCTCTTCTGCATTGGTTTCCACACAATTGATGAACTGGGTTTTTCTTGCACAAGTTTTACCCTTCCCCAACTTCTTATGTCATCATCCCAATGAAAATCATGTGCAGCATTGATCAGTATTTTTTTTTCCTTAGGCTTGAGACCCACATCAAAAACATTGTAAGACGGTATTTTATTTGGGTGGGGAAACAGTTAAGAAGGGAAGAAATAATACCCAAATGCTCATATTTTAATTTATGAACTGAATTTGAGGCACTCACGAAGGGATAACCTCCAGTCTCTTTCAAGTGATCATATCGATGATGAAAAAAATGTGCCACATTTTCATAGAGGATTGAGATTATTTTTTCAGTTTGACAGTCAAGCACTTTCAGTGGCTAAGGTTTACCCTAGTTGTCAATGTATGATCATTGAAAGCTACTGCAAAGGCATCACCATTATTGGTGTAGGTTGCGATCAAGACAGGAACCTGGTTGGCTTGTTATTTTCATTGATTTTTTTTTTCTATGGACTTTTTCAGAGTGGTACTGAGATTCGGAAACATAGATAGCTAGGATTGCTCCAGTTTTCTTAAAGACTCTGAGGGATATATCAGCGGGCAAGGAGGGTTGAGTATTTTTCGATGTCGTTCCTGAATTTAGAAGAGAGAAATCTTTGTAGCCAACATATATTTGTATATTTGTAATGTTATGGATCCGTGGATCTATTTATCATACATGTGGCTCCTGATTTTCAAAATCTGTGGATCTCTAGATTGGTAATCTGTGTGATTCTAGATTTGTACATATGTAGCGTTGTGTTGCTTGTGGATCAATAGATCTAGCAACCCATCTCTTTTTTTCTAATTGAATCACATATCATTTTATCAAATCAGAGTGGGGATTCTAATCTTCCATGGTGATCTCAAATATTAATAATTTGTTCATATCTTTTCATCCACCACAAAGGTATTCTGATCAATTTTTTGCAATTCCTTTTTGCGAGTTTTTATTTTAAGACAGGGGTTTCCATATTTTATAGATTACATATCCATATCTTAGTATCATTCATTGGGGGTGACAATCATTGTAATGGAGAAACAATATATAGTTATCTCCAACCTTCTGAGTTTGAATCTAAAACTTTTCAAAGAAGTTTGCAAACTTTGAGGCGAACAAGAGAAATCCAAGGTTTGTCTTCAAAACATGAGTACCTATATTTTCATGGATTCTAGACTCATTGGGGGTATAATGGAGAAGCTTCAAGATCAAGTTGATACTTGGACCATCTGCTTTAATGAGATGGAGGAGAAATTCAGTCTTCTCAATAAGCATTGTTTGGCATAATTAAAGAGAAGGAAGATCTTATTGTGTGTTTGCAGAAATGTCTACAACAGTCCCTTGATTCTAATGGAACTTTTGCATTGTCGATCACTCATGAGCCTCCTTCACCAAATTTTGAGTCACTAAATTATGGTATTGGGTTAAAATTGATGCATCAAATGGGCTACATCAGTGGCGGCCTTGGTAAGAATGGACAAGGGATTGTACATCACATTTATCCTATGTTGAGACCAACAAAAGTCAGACTTGGTTTTATTGGGAGTTCATTACCATTAGCAAGTTGTCTCGATATTTTTGTTGTCCAAACTCAATTTGTTCTAGCACAAGAGTCCATCACTTCAGATGGCTCTTCCACTGCTGAGTTGTAGTAGCTCCCACCTACACCTATTATTGATACAAATTTGGATCTTTCATAGCCAGCTTCAACACCAACTTCAACATCAGAGTTGTCGGTATCAGACTCTTCAGCACCAACATAATATTTTTTGGTTGCAATAGACTCTTCATCATTAGCTTCAGGGTCTACATCCTACACATATTGACATTCTCAACATCATGATTAGAGACAACATTGTCTTTTTGTTAGGTATCCATGGCCTTTTGTCAGTTCCTCTTCTTTCAAATCTTTGATGAAGAGGCATATGTTGGTTACTATTCCTTTATACTGTCTGAGTTTATTGACCCAGGGTTCATGTCTGTTCGGGTTTCCAACAAAGCCTCTAAAAATATCGGCCCTCCTGGTAAACCAGAAGGTAACACAACACATGGAATGTGTTGTGTAGTCTCACCCAAGATAGCTTTAATGGGTGCCTGTAAGACTCATGTGTTTACAGCCTAAGATTGAGTGTGAGATATGAGAGCTAAATATTGAACCATTATTATAACTTGTGAATGCAAGATAATGTCATTTACGAATATGCAGGAAATATAAAAACTCATTTATTAAGAATAATACATAACTACTGAAAATATGATAAAGATACGCAAGCATTCATCACACAACACAGATGTTACTGTGGTTCACCCCCTCCTGGGGTTACGTCCACAAATATTTGGCTCTCAGCTCTTCTATTATATTATTTATGCATCTACAACTTCGCGCGCTTACAACTCTTCTCAGTCAGGTCACATCTATATGAGGTGGACTAGATCGCACCAGGCTCCCTAGCCTGCAAACTAACCCTCAAGATCTACCCTCCTTCCATTTCCCTTTATCTCAATAGCTTATACAAAATATGTCGTACATCAAAAAAACTTACATAACGCATAAAATCATGTGTAATTACTATCACAACAACAATTAGAACCCTCTATAATACCTCGGTATCTATATTTATACATTTTTGGATATTCATCCATTACAATACCTTACCAAAACATTAACCCTACCATCGTTAGGTCTTCCTCCCATGTGTGCGTGTTGTTCTTCCTTCCAGCTATTGCTTTCCTTTCATGCGTGCATGTTGTGTTTCCTTCCAGCTATCGCTTTCCTTGTGCCTACTTTCTTTCCCAAAACCTCCTTGCTTTTCCACTTTGTCCTACCTCCAACAGGCCCCCAACACTAACATGTGGCTCACCCTAAGACACCTAACCTTTGTGTGCTTCCTCGATCTCCCTGGTGATCGCTTGGACCTTTTCCTTGAACTTTGATGCCTATGTCTGCGCCTGCACAGTTTTCTCCTTGAGTGTGTCCACTATCTGGACTGCAATTTCGTCGTTGGTCAATTCCACACACTCTACCTAGTTTTGTGCTATCTGTGCCTTGGCATCTTTTGCTTGTGCCATGACTTCTGCTACTCGCTCCTGTAATGGTTCCATTTGAGCCTGACACTCTTGTTTCTGTGTTTACCCAGTAGTTATCTCTGCCTGCAATCTCTTCATGTCATGCACCCCTTTGACATGTTATGTGACTAGCATTGTCTTTTTCTTCTACTTTAGATCTTGGATCACTCCATTGATCCTGTCTTCTTCCTTGTCCTACTTTTGGACCTGCTAATCCTCCTCTAACTTAGTCCACAGTTGCACTGCTTTATCGAATAAGTCAGTTGTTGTGCTAACATGTTTCTCTATCTCCTACAGTTGTGTTTTTTATTTCTGCTTCATTTTCTCCTTCATTGATGGTGGTGTGCTTGGTGTAAGTTGTTCCCGGAGATTCTCGATCTCCTTCCGATATTGATCAATTGCCTGCACAATCCAATCAATCTTTTCTGTTGTTGTGATTTCATCTTTCTGCGTGGCCTGTGGAATCTTCTCGTAAGTTCCTGCCACTTTATTATCTAATCCTTTTATGCGCTCCTTTTCCTCCTGGGTCTCATATTTATCTTGCTCATAGACTATTTCTAGTGTATACTATTTCTTTGTTGCTCGCTGCAATTCGAATAAGTCTTTGTGTGCGCAAGACTATACCTCATGGTTTATCCTAACCTGCAACTTGTGTAGTGCCCTGGTTGGCATTCGCGTCAACACTAGTTGGATTTGGCTTAAATCCTTTAGGGGTGTCTGCCCCACAATCTCATCCATGCGCAACATACTAGGTGTGATGTGGAATGTTGCGTTCGGGTGTGGTAATGAGTGGACAGGATATCATTCTTCTTCTTCCACTCTTTCTGTTGTCTATGGTGTTGATGGTTTTGTTCCCTTGCTGCTTGTTTTCTGTCCTTCCCTGATTTGCTTTAGGAGTTGTTGTATGTTTTCCAGTTCCTCTTCCATCCTATCCTTGTGGTGCATAGCATGGCCAAAGTCCTCGGATACACAATCCTGGAGATATCATCTCTCCATCATCATCCGTGATCGTATACTTTGGCGGTGTTCTTTGTTCCTTCATTTTCTTATGCACGCCTCTTGTCTGTGTGGCTGGCCTCTTATTACCCCTGTATCCTATGGGTTTTCCCTTGCTACGATCTCCTGCGTGGGCTCATCTTGTTGTTGTTTCTCCTTGGTTGGATGCATCTTATCCTTCTTTCCATTCTAGGTCCCTATCTTTGTTGGCCCTTCTTCTGTCTGTGTCATCTTGCCCTGGCCCATTCGTCATCTCTTGGGCACTTGGATTTTCGGAGGTTGCGTTTCTCCCTACCCTACCTCTTCTTTTGTTGTTCGTTCCGGTACCTACTGGGTGATGGCTAGAATCCTCCATTCATCGTCCCATTCATTGATGACCATGTCCATGTCACCCTCTATGATACAATAACACATATGTAGCCACTACTTATCAGGATCCTTGCACGCTTGTATCCACAGTGTATGTCTTGTAGCCCTAAAGTTGGCGATGTCTCCATACCGCGTGATAGCCTCTGGTGTTATTCTCCATGGCTTGGAGATGGATTCTTGTAGGTCGCATAGGTATCCTTCAAAGACGGCCCTGTTCACCTTTTTTCTCCTAGCCTCTGGCTTGGCTCTAAGCAATAAATTTCTCGCTCCTTGATTTGGTTTGGATCTGCTACAAAAAACTACATACCTTGGCTCTGTCCATCCCATTAAGGCTATTAACGTGATCACCCATGAATAGTGAAACTCTATTCCTATATCATGTGCATCCTTGCAGTCATCCAGGAATAATTTCAAGAGATAAGGTGCCCAGCTCACTCAGGTGCCTTCTGCGCATTGAGATGCAAATGAAACAACTCCAGCTGGAACTTCCTCTCTACAGTATTTTCTTAGCAGCTTGCAGGCTAATATTTCCGCTCATAGTTGTGGTGTGGCATCGTTAATCCTCTTGATAATGATCCCTCTGGTCCCTCTATCAGTTCCATACTTCTTCTTCATCTCTTCTGCTAGTGCCTTCTCCCTGGCTTTGTCATCCAAAAAAATGCGCGGGATCCATGCCCCGGGATGGTAATCCTGTTATGTTGGCCATAATCTCTACGTCTATGGAGACTAGCTTGTCCAACCAAATATCCCCTCCATGCATGACTTCCAATAGTTGTTTGACACATGTGGCTGCGTGAAGACCTCTACCAAAATGTGGTAGGTCCAACAGACCTAAAATTCATGTATTCTCCAACCTTGTTTCCCATTGGAGTGGTTGACTAATCGGTTCCTCAAATGGATTCATTCCCACGGTCTCCATGTACACTCTCTTTGAAAATTCTAGAAACTTGTCTTCATCTGCGACATCGTGGTCTGAATATTTGAGCTTCCCTATATGGCCCAGCAGGTCTGGTCCTACCTGTACTCCATCTAGTATCCATGGTAGAATGATTTATGCGATTGATTTCTTGCGAGGTGAGTTGGGTATCTGTATCTTGTCTTTCTTTGTCGGTGGTGTCTGTCTCGTCATTCCAGTGGCTTCCGGTTGTTCCTCAGTATACCATTATGGCTGACCCGTGACCTCTTCGACTGTTCCTTCTGGTGGATGATCTGATATGGTCATTTGAGACTTGTCTGGCTCAACTATTTTTTTCAGATTTGTTGTCGTTCCATTGACTTGTGGACCTACTTCGAGGTTCTCTGGTTGTACCTTCTTCAGGTTTTTTGCATCGTGGTTCAGTTGCTCATGTACCTCTATGGGTATATCTATGTTCGTGCCCTCGAGTGTCAACTATGGGATTCCTTCCAGTATAGGTGTTGAGTTCACTGGTATTGTGTCTGGAGATGGGATTTTGTTGACATTGATGATCTTCGGTGGATGTTGTTCACCTTCTTCCGCCTATACTCGTGACTTGGTCTGAACTCTAGTTTTTCAGGCTGTCTGGCTCACTTCTGCTTGCTTGGGCGGTGCCATGGCGGTGAAAGTCAAACTTTTGTTGGGTTCGAATCGTCTCTGTGACCTTTTTGAGCTCTCTCTATGCTTGTCAATCTCTATTTCTCTTTGTCTGTTCTTTTTTCGCGAATAGACTGTTTGCTCCCGCGTTCATGTGTTGTATGGGTTTTCCATGAAGCTTGTCGATGACGCTTCCTTCATTATTGGTTTAATGCACCTTAATTGAGGGTTCAATGCATATTTGGTGGTTTAGTACTTTCCATTTCTCTACCTTGCCATCTCCATTTGGTGTGATTAATGTGTCATCCCATCGGTTCTTGTTGTCCTTTACTTTCGCCTAGTGTTGTCATGTTGTATTGTTTTTGTCGACTTTCCTTTTCTCACTTGCTCCCTTTTGTATGTGATTGTTGTCCTTCTCCTTGCCACGTTTGTGTTCCTAAGTGTGTGTTCCCTTTCTATCTCTGATGCACTGTGCCCTCTTTGGTTCTCTCCTTTATGTTCTTTTCCAATATACTGTTTATTTTTGTTTTTTTGTTTTATTTTTTACTGCACGATGGGTGGTTGACTGTCCTTGTACAGCTTCAGTTGGGTCCCATTGATCATACCTCTGATTTTTGTGCCTAATAAGTCTCTTAGTTGTATATCTCTTCCATCTGTGATATATTTTACTTCATACGGTCCTAACCAATGCATTCTTAGCTTTCCTGGGTGCTGAAACGATTTGTTGTCATACATCAGTACGAGATCTCCTTCCTTGAAAGTTTTCTTCTTTATATGTCTATCATGCTAGGATTTGTCCCTTGCTTTCTGAACTTGTTGGTGGAATCCTGCTAAGATATGATCTTCCTCCGTGGTCATTATTAACTGATTCAGTCTCTCTTGTACTGTGTCACGTTTTGTCATTTGTGTGATTGTTGCTACACGCAATCTCAGTACTAGAAATTTTAATGGCACCACTGCTTCTTGGCCATAGACCATGTTAAATGGCGTGTGCACTATCATATTTTTGCACGTAGTCTTGTAGGCCCATAATATTGTTGGTACTTTGAGGTCCCAATTTTCCCTATTGACATTACATATCTTTGTCAGTGTGTTCTCCGAGATTTTGTTGAATGCTTCTACTGCGCCATTTGCCTGTGGATGATAAGGTGTGCTCTTCTGATGGTGGACTTCAAACTCTTCAATCATAATGATGATGGTGATGTTTATGAAGTGTGTTCCTTGGTCTCTCATCAAAACTCTTGGGCACCCAAATCTAGTAATTACTTTCTTGAATAAGAAATGTGTTGTTTTTTCTGTGTTGCAATCCTTCAATGGTGTGGCTTCCACCCATCTCGTTAGCTACTCTATCGTGGTGATAATGTACCTAGCTCCTATTCTTTTTTTTGGTAGGTTGATTGGTCCCACAAAGTCTATTGACCACTTATCGAGTGGATATAATGTTACTTGTGGTTGTAGTGGCATCTCGTCCCTTCTGTTGGGTTTGCCTACCCTTTGAAAGACATCGCATCTTTGACAATACTCCTTCGAATCTCTGTGAATCGTTGGCCACCATAGTCATGCGTGTTGGAATGTTTACAAGAAGAGCGTGCTTGTCATTGATGGCAAGAATAGCAGCAACGATGACAAATAGGTAGACAAGGAAGATCAGCAGACAGGCAGGAAAGGAAGAACAGTAGTGATCGAAAGGAAAGATCAAAGCATTGATTAGACTCCATTTTGGAGTTTCGGCTACCGGGATATCGGATACCGGGAGTTGGTGATGTCAAGAACTCTTACTATAGGAGTCCCGAAGTCGCGAAACCTGAAGTCGTGAAATGTGAAATCACAAAATGTCAAAGACTCCATACAAGAGGTTCGGATACCAGGAGTTGGAGATGTCAAGGACTCTCACAATAGGAATCCCGAAGTTGTGAAGTGCGAAAAGCCGAAATGAACGCAAGATTCAATGAAGTCAATTCAACGGTGCAGATGAATTTGAATAAGATCGGAGGGCTACTGTTGCACTTCACAGTGTAACTACTAGAAACAAATTATGGTTTCTGCCAGAGGATGAGCTCGTCTATGATAGAGAAGATGAAGAGTCTCAACTACCAGAGAAGCTGAGAAATCTCGATATAACACCAAGTGATGATGGATGCGAGGGTGAAACCGCCAGAGAAGCTGAAGAGTTACCATGATGATCAGGTAGAGCACTCACAATGAGTAGCAGATGCAGAACAAGAGACAACATGGCACACATGAGATGGGATAGAGGTGGAAGAGTGAAGTGGAGAAAACACCCCGATGTGGAGGCGATTGAGGGGTGAAGAAGGAGGGAGAGCGCAGCAGAAGAAAGGTACAAAAGGGGAATGGTGCATTGAAGGGACATGGCGCAGAAAGAATAAAAGGAAAAAGAACAGAAAGTGTAAGGAGTGTGCAGAAGACACTGATGCAGAGAGAGCAGGGCAGTGTAGCAAAATAGTGATGAGACCGGTAAGCCATTTAAGAACTTTATATCATTGTAATAAGTCATAATAGCAAAGATTTATATTTCAGGGTGGTAAGGAGGTGCTAGGGAGGAATTTTTTCCTCATAGGTTCAAGTGGGTGCTTGAACAAAGGGAGTTGTAGCTTCCGTCTGGTTGCAGCTAGAGAAACCAGGGTGGCAGGGTGGTGCAAGGGAGAACTATTGTTCTCTGTTATATAGGTTGGTGCATGTGTGACTGGAGGTTGGTGCTTCCATATAGTTGGTGTTGGAACACTTAGGGAGTTGGTGCTTCCTTCTAGTGGGTTCTAGAGAAACCAAGGAGTTGGTGCTTCCTTCTAGTTGGTGCTAGAGAATCCAGAGAGTTGGTGCTCTATACAAGTAGCAGCTTGCAAAACAAAGGTTGTAGCCTCATTATGAGTTTACAGATTACTTATCATATAAAGAAGAAGAGGTTTTTACCCTTTATGGGTTTCCTCAGGAAATATCTGTCTCTGTGTATCTCATATGTGTGAACGATGTTGAATGGTCTATTGCTTACTTCCCTGCATTATTGTGATTGTCATTGAGTGATCTGGAAAGAGTTTAAAATAAGCATAATTATTTAAGCAAGGTTACAACTGATTCACCCCCCCCCCTCTCAGTTGTCCAACAATTGGTATCAAAGCCAGCTATGAATGAGTTCTTGAGTGGGCTTGCAGAAGCAGAATTCGTAAAAGTTACGCACCTAGGAACCACCAAAGAAATGTGGGACAAACTCATTAGCAGTTATGAAGGTAATGAGAAGGTAAAGGATGCCAAGCTTCAAACCTACAGAATACAGTTTGAACAGTTGAAGATGAAAGAAGTTGAAATTGTTGGAAAATACTTTCTAAGAGTAGAAGAAATGGTAAATGCAATGAAAGCACTTGGTGAAAAAATTGAGGAACCTTATTTAGTTAAGAAAATATTGAGATCTCTCCCAGATAGGTTCAATCTGAAGGTATCTGCTATAGAAGAACTTAATGATCTAAAAACCTTGGAGTTTGATCAACTTCTAGGAACATTGACTACCTATGAAATGAGAATAGTTAAAGATAAGCCCACCTCCAGAGAAGCATCATTTAAGGCAGACAAGAATGAGGATTCTGAGCCCGATGAAATTGAAGCAAAATTTGTGAAGAGACTGGAGAAGGGATCAGGCAAATACAAAGTTAAACTGCCTTTCAAATGTTTCAACTATGGTAGGATAGGTCATTTTGCAAATAAATTTCCCCACAAAAGAAAGGATCAGACATGTAATGATGAGGAGAACCACAAACACAGAAATTTCTTTAAAGAGAATAACTTTAAGAATAAAAGTCTTTGCATAAACAATGATGATGATCCTTCAGATGATGAAGACAATGACTCCTCTATTGAAGATAAACCAAATGACTTCATACTTATGGACAAAGAGGATTATGATAATAAAATCACAGGAAGTGATGCTAATGAAGAAGAAGTTGTGGTTGACATGGAAGGAGAACTGATCAATGCACTAGAAGAGATTGACAGACTAAGAATTAAGAACAGAAAGAAAAGACAATTGATGATACAGTTCAAGAAAGATAGTAAAGAACCTGATGAATACCTTTTCCTACTAAATGTGGAATTAGAAGAGGCAAAGAAAATCGAAGACATTCTGAAACGACAGTTATCATAAAAGAAGTCAAGACGTGAAGCCTTAGAACAAGAAGTAGTGAAAACTAGGAAAGAGATGAAGAAGTTTCAAGCCTTGTATAATCAAAATATGTCAAGTATCAAAGCCTCAGAAGGATTAGCCACCATTCTGAATCAGCAAAGGAATCCAAAGCTGAAAACTGGTTTGGGTTATGAAGAGGGATCAAGTAGTGGTAAGCTAAGAAATGCAGAACCCATCAAGTTTGTCAAATCTACAACCAATGACAACAACAGACCTACAGAAACAAAGGAAGACAACCAGCCACCCAGGACGAGTAAAGAAAAAGGTGTCAGGACTGAATCTGTAGAACAAAGAAATAGTGCGCTCTCTACTGAAAGACGTCATCAGCATGGAAGAAATCGATTTGCTCAAAGAAGACAACCATTTTCCAGGTACAAAGCATTTTTCTATGGCTATTGTTTCTATTGTTCTAACTTTGGTCACAAAGCTGTAAATTGTTCCTTAAGACTTAGACATGAGCAATTAAGATTTCAAAGGAATAAATACTTGCCACAACAAAGAATGATACAGCCAAGTAAAAAACCTTCACAGATTACAAATTGCCAAATTAAGTTTAGAGACATGCAACTAAGGAGGTCAAGAAATAATCAACAGTCAATAAGTAGACAACGCTGCAACAATAATTTTAACGTATTGAACAATGAGATTGAATGCTACATCTGTCATAACTATGGACATAAATCTATTGACTGTCGATTAAGGAACTATGAACCAGATTTGAATTCCCCTGCTAAAAATGTCAAGGTGTTGAAGAAGAAAGAAAGTGACAAGTGTGGATTAGTGTTGTCAGCTCAAAGAAAAACGAACCCTTGGTATATAGATAGTGGATGCTCCAAACATATGACAGGAGACAAAGGTAAGTTTCTATCTCTAAGTGAAAGTAAATCAGGAAACATAACCTTTGGAAATGATACTCCAGGTAAAATAAAGGGTAAAGGGATGGTGAGTTTAAGTAATGGAAAAGAAAAAGCTCAAGATGTTCTACTTGTAGATGGGTTGAAACATAATCTTCTCAGTGTAAGTCAAATGTGTGACAGGGGATTTGAAGTGGTGTTCACGTCCAAGGACTGCAAGATAAAGTCTATAAACTCAGGACAAGTGGTGGCCAAAGGCATAAGGTCAAAAAATAATGTATATGTGCTGAAATAAAATAGAGAAGAGTGTCATCTAAGCAAACATGATGAAAGCTGGTTATGGCATAGGAGACCCTGACATCTAAACTTTGACCACTTAATCAAACTCAAAAATCTCGAGGCAGTAAAAGATCTTCCGATAATATCAAAGCCCCAAGATTCAATGTGTAAACCCTGCCAAGTAGGAAAGCTAACCAGGACACAGTTTAAGTCCAAGAGATTTACTTCAACAGAGAAAGAACTCCAACTAGTTCATATGGATTTATGTGGACCATCAAGACAGGAAGGCACAGGGAAAGAAAACTACTTCATGTTGATTATTGATGATTACTCCAGACTTACTTGGGTTTCCTTTCTCAAGGAAAAAGTTGAATCTTTTGAGAAGTTTAAAATATTTGAGGCTTTAACTGAGACTCAAATAAGAAATAGGTTAAAGGCAGTAAGATTAGACCGAGGAGGAGAGTTTATGTCAAGTGACTTCAAGGAATTCTGTGATAAGCATGGGATCAAGAGAGAATACACCATCCCAATAACTCCACAACAAAATGGATTAATTGAGAGGCAAAACAGAACAGTGCAGGAAATGGCCAGGTCAATGATGAATGAGAAGAACATTGATCAAACCTACTGGGTAGAAGCAATACACACAACAGTCCATGTTCTTAACAAATCCCACCTCAGACCACAAAGTGACAAGACACCTTATGAAATATGGTATGGGAGACCTGATTCAATTAAACACTTCAAAGTCTTTGGGAGTAAATGTTACATAAAAAATAATGATGAGAACCTTGGCAAATATGATGACAAGGCCGATGAAGGTATCTTCTTAGGGTATGCTACAAACATCAAAGGATAAAAATGCTATAATAAGAGGCTGCATAAAATGGTTGACTGTATTGACGTAAAAGTTGATGAGGGAATCCCAGCAAGAGAGGTGTACAGTAATGAGTCTTCTACAGAAGACACAACTAAAGTTGAAGATGAACAGGTCCAAGAATCAGAAAACAAAGACTCTGAATCAAATGAAGACACAGATACTCATATAGACTCAAATCAGTAGACAACTTCAAATTCCTCCTCTAGAATCACTCAAAAGAATCATCCTGCAAGTCATATAATTGTTGAAAAAGACAAAGGTGTACAAACCAGGAGAAAGTTAATCAAAAACACCGAACAATCACATATAGTTTTCATATCCATGCTGGAACCCAAGAATTTTAATGAATCTAGCAAAGATGACCATTGGGTTAAAGCTATGAATGATGAACTTGATCAGATTGAGAAAAACAATACGTGGGAGATGGTTCATAGACCTGAAGGTAAAAAGGTCATTGGCTCCAAATGGATCTTTAAGAATAAATTGAATGAGCAGGGACAAGTTGTTAGGAACAAAGTAAGATTGGTCTGTAAAGGGTATGCTCAGATAGAAAGACTGGATTTTGATGAAACATTTGCACCTGTAGCAAGATTAGAAGCTATCAGAATGTTTCTTGCCTATGCTTGTCATAAAAGGTTTAAAGTCTATCAAATGGATGTCAAGTCATCTTCTCTAAATGGAGATTTAAGTGAAGAAGTCTATATGGAACAACTAGAGGGTTTCGAACTGTCTGATAATCCTGACTTAGTATGGAAGCTGAAGAAAGATTTATATGGGTTAAAACAAGCCCCTCGAGCCTGGTATCACAGACTAGATACATATCTCAAAGACAAAGGGTTCAAGAGAGGAACATTTGATAACAATCTGTATAACAAAATAGAGGATAATGATCTGTTCATCGTATTGGTCTATGTAGATGACATCATCTTCAGATGTAATAAGGATTCATTGGTACAATGGTTTGCTTCTGCCATGGAGTCTGAGTTTGAAATGTCTATGATAGGTGAACTGTCATTTTTTCTTGGTCTGCAAATTACTCGGAGGTCTAAAGGGATGTTCATTTCTCAAGAAAAATATCTGAGAGAAATGTTGAAAATATTTCAAATGGAAGACTCTAAACCTGTGGGCACACCTATGGTTACTGGATGTAAATTAAGTAAGGATGATGACTCACCCGATGTTGATAAAAGTTCATATAGATCAATGATCAGTAGCCTGTTGTACATCACAACATCTTTCCCATACATAATGCATGTTGTTGGAATGGTATGAAGATATCAGTCTGCACCTAAACAAAGTCATTTTCTAGCTGTCAAAAGGATATTCAGGTATTTGAAAGAAACAATGACTTATGGTCTGTGGTATCCCAGAAATCAGAATTTTCAGTTAACTACTTATTCAGATGCAGATTGGGCAAACTGTGTTGATGAGAGAAAAATCACCAGTGAAGGATCATTCTTCCTGGGTGACTGCTATCGAACTAATCGGTAGGTGCAGACACTAACAGATCTCCCTAGATCCACCTGGATCTAGAACAAAATAGGACAGGACATGACTCTTTCCCTAAGTTTTGACCATTGAATTAGCTAGTAGGGAGGAACAAGTAGCATACCTTTGTATCGCTTCCTAGGGTCTATGTTGCTCCCGCTTCGCTCCGGTGCTCTCGTGAGGTCAAGACCAAGACAACAGAAACCAACCAAAGTGATGATAGAAAATTTTATTCAACTGTCAACTTATGTGTATGATCAAGGAATTACACAATAAAGTGAGAATAGCTTTATGGGAAAAGGACATGCCATTGTATCATATTAATCGAAAGTAGAAGATACAACCTGATCGTCTTGATGTCGTAAGCTTCCTTTCGGTGACTCTTGGCTCCAACACACACACTTTCTCGATCCTTATATGAAGAAGATCAAATCCTCTTGATAGACTTTCTAGAGTCTCCAAGCTCATGTTCAAGTTAGGTCCTTCACACAATTCTTTCACCAATTCTCCAATGAATCTTGGTTAACCTTTTCCATGAGAATTCCATCAATATATAGGAGAGAATGATATGGTTACTTGGATAAGAATGATCCCACAATATCAGGGAAACCAGTAAAAGGATAACCATTCGAATGCCAAACCATTCTTCTAGAAGATTCCCTTCTAGAACCATCAAGACTTCATCTTTTTCCAAGCTTTAGAACAAGTTCGCACCCTAGCTATGTAGCACAGTGCGATAAGTTCGCACCCTAGCTTAAGGCAACCTGCGAGAATGGGTCATTCTCGCACCCTAGTATACTAGCAACCTGCGAACTCTCTTCAAAAGTAAGTTTTCTGGGAAGAGATGAATGTCACTTTTCTCAGGAGAAAGTTCTTATGAGGAGCCTGAGCACACCATCATCAATACACTATCAAGATTGACTAAAATCATGGGTAATAGTGACTCATTAGTAGCATAGCTTAGTAAAAAGAAAAGTTCCATTTCTTTATCCACTACAGAGGTAGAGTACATTATTGTTGCTACCTATTGCACTCAGGTATTATGGATGATTCAGACACTTGCAGACTTGGAGGTAAAATACATAGCACCGATCCCAATTCATTGTGACAAAACTAGTGCCATCAATGTGTCTAAGAATCCTATATTCCACTCCAAGACCAAGCATATTCCCATAAAATACCATTTTCTGAGAGAGCGGGTCACCAATCAGATTGTTCAGGTCCATTAAATTCTGACCACAGAACAAATTGCAGACATCTTTACTAAACCCCTAGCTAAGACACCATTTGAATATCTCCGATAGAAGCTGGGTATCATCCCATCTCACATCTAAGAAATTCCATCCTGTTAGGGGGATTTTGTATTGGTTGAACATATGATACCTCCAAAACATACTGCAACAGCTTAGGGGGAGTGTGTTTTCTTTGACATTGATGTCAAAGGGGGAGAAAAGGAGTGGTCCAAACTAGATGCTACAGTTGGAGGTTCAAACAGATGAGCGCAATCATTCAAGGTTTCCATCAATGCCAAAGGGGGATATTGTTGGCATGTTTACAAGAAGAGAGTGCTTGTCATTGATGGCAAGAACAACAGCAACAATGACAAACAGGTAGACAAGGAATATCAACAGACAAGCAGGAAAGGAAGAACAACAACGATCAAAAGGCAACATCAAAGCATTGATCAGACTCCATTTCAGAGTTTTGGCTACCGAGATTTCAAATACCAGGAGTTGGGAATGTCAAGAACTCTTACTACAGGAGTCTTGAAGTTGCAAAACCTGAAGTCGCGAAATGCAAAATCATGAAATGTCAAAGACTCCATACCGAAGGTTCGGATACCAATAGTTGGAGATGTCAAGGACTCTCACGACAGGAATCCCAAAGTTGCGAAGTACGAAAATCCAAAAAGTTGAGCTGACTCCATTTTATAGTTTCACAGACCGGGAGGTGGAGTTGTCAAGAACTCTCACGTCAAAAATGCTGAAATCACGATGTGCAAAATCACGAAGAGATCTGGACCATTGAATCATCTAGAGTGTAAACCATTGATCTGACTCCATTTCAGAGCTTCGAATATCGGGAGTTGGAAGAGTCAAGTGACAAGACTCTTCATCACAAGAGTCCCGAAGCAACAAAATGCAAAACGCCGAAATCCCGAATCAGGCACAAGGAAGGCCCGTGAAGTGTCGAAATCATGACAAGATATGGACCATTGGGTCCATAGGACATGTGACGACAGATCGTCATTTTTTCGACTGCAAATTCAAAGGAACGGGGTTCCCTAACCTCTCGAACTCACAACAGGAATTCGCGACATGTGAAACGTGAAAGGCCGAAATGCGAAATGTCGAAATGATCGGAGCTAGTGCAACCAAGCTCCATTTTGGAGCTTCAGATACCAGGACATAGAGCATCAAGAACTCATCGCCACGGGAACGTCGAAGTGCCAAAAAGAGAAATCGCGAAAGCACTATATGGATAAGCGCTCGGTCACCTCTCGTAGTCACATGGTCGAAGAGCTGTAGAGAAAATATTGAAGCGGCAAGCTCCTGTTTCAGAGTTTCGGATATCGCGACTTGGAGAGTCGAGATGCCACACAACAGGATTGTCGAAATGCCGAAATGCGAAACACTTTTTGGCTCAGCCTGTGGTCACAGCCATTGGTCACATCGGCGGAAGATGGAGGAAGGAGCTAGTGCAAACAAGCTCCATTTTGGAGTTTCGGGGATCAGGACATGGAGAGTAATGAAATCCTTACCACGAGGATCCCGAAATGCCGAAGTGAGAAATGGTGAAATGAACGCAAGATTCAATGAAGTCAATTCAACGATGCAGATGAATTTGAATAAGATCAGAGGGCTACTGTTGCACTTCACAGTGTAACTTCTAGAAACAAATGATGGTTTCTGCCAGAGGATGAGCTCATCTATGAAAGAGAAGACGAAGAGTCTCAACTACCAGAGAAGCTAAGGAATCTCGATATAACACCCAATGATGATGGATGCGAGGGTGAAACCACCAGAGAAGCTGAAGAGTTACCATGATGATCAGGCAGAGCACTCACAATGAGCAGGAGATGCATAAGAGGAGACAACATGGCACACATGAGATGGGATAGCGGTGGAAGAGTGAAGTGGAGAAAACACCCCGATGTGGAGGTGATTGAGGGGTGAAGAAGGAGGGAGATCATAGCAGAAGAAAGGTACAAAAGGGGAATGGTGCATTGAAGGGGCATGGTGCAGAAAGCATAAAAGGAAAAAAAACAGAAAGCACAAGGAGTGTCCAGAAGACACTGATGCAGATAGAGCAGCATAGTGTAGCAGAACAGTGATGAGACTGGTAAGCCATTGAATAAATTTATATCATTGTAATAAGTCATAATAGAAAAGATTTATATTTCAGGGTGGTAAGGAGGTGCTAGGGAGGAATGTTTTCCTCAGAGGTTCAAGTGGGTGCTTGAACAAAGGGAGTTGTAGTTTCCATCTGGTTGCAGCCAAAGAAACCAGGGTGGTAGGGTGGTGCAAGGGATAACAGTTTTTCTCTGTTATACAGGTTAGTGCCTGTGTGACTGGAAGTTGGTGCTTCCATCCAATTGGTGTTGGAACACTTAGGGAGTTGGTGCTTCCTTCTAGTGGGTGCTAGAGAAACCAGGGAGTTGGTGCTTCCTTCTAGTTGGTGCTAGATAATCCAAAGAGTTGGTGCTCTCCGCAAGTAGCATCTTGCAAAATAGAGGTTGTAGTCTCATTATGAGTTGGCACTCATATGTATGATAATGTAAAGAATGTACAGATTACTTATCATATAAAGAAGAAGAGGTTTTTACCCTTTATGGGTTTCCTCAGGAAATATCTGTCTCTGTGTATCTCATATGTGTGAATGATGTTGAATGGTCTATTTCTTACTTCCATGCATTATTTTGATTTTCATTGAGTGATTTGGAAAGAGTTTAAAATAAGAATAATTGTTTAAGTAAGGTTACAACTGATTCACCCCCCCCCTGTCAGTTGTCCAACAATGCACGCAATACCTTCTGCGTGGTAGCTTTACCTATGTAATGTCCTCCTTTATTCCCTCATGAGCTTCTGCTAAGACCCTTGGTCTTTCGTGTTCTAACACATATCTTCAGAAGATGCTATCTGCGCCCATTTTGTATAGGTGTCCTGCAATCAGTTGATAGTCGACAGCGTAGACTACAAGGTTTTTCTTCTGCACGGTGTTATACTCTTGCGGCACAGTACCTATGCTCAAGTACTAAATGGTATCGGCAAAGTATTCATCAGCAATCTGGACTAAGAATAGTTGTGCATCTAGAAATTCTTCTTCTGAATTCGTAGGTTCTTCTCCATTTGTGACCCTTGATAGGCGGTCAGGTCCTGCGTTCAATTTTCCTGGTTTGACGATTACTTCAAATTCAAATTCTTGAAATAAGAGTAACCATCGACAGATTCTCCCCCCCGATACTGGCTTGTTGACTAGATATTTCAGGGTTGAGTGATCTGTGAACATATTAAAGTGTTTTCCCAATAAGTAGTGTCTGAACTTTTGCAGTGCATAGACCATAGCTAGGCCTTCTCTTTCTGTTGTGTTATAGTTCTATTTTGAGTCGGATAACTTTTTGCTCACAAATTCTATCGGGTGATCCAAGTCTCCCATTTCGGGTTGCGCCAAGATAGCTCCAAGTGTTATGGCTGATGCATCTACATGCACATGGAATGTCTTCACCTAGTCTGGAAATACTAATATTGGCACGGTGACCATGTTTTCCTTCAGGGTATCCAGACCGTGTTGGCACTCGTCGTTCCATTGAAATTTTTTATCCTTTATTAAAAAAAATTCCATTGGTGCAGTAATATGCACATACCCCTTGATGAACTTCCTATAATATCTTGTGTGTCCCAACGTCGCTCTGAGTTGACGAACTATTTTTGGTGGTGGTAGGTTAACAATTATTGCAATCTTTGCAGGATCTACTAATAAACCCTGTTTGCATACTATATGGCCCAATAATATTCCAAACGGTGTTCGAATATGCATTCCTTTATGTTCACAGATATATGACATTGTCTGCATCTTTCTGGCATCAGTCATAAGACTTCTACATGGTCTTTCAACAAACTATAGACTGTCCAATCATCCAAGTATACTTCTAGGAACTGATGGATGAATTCCTTAAATGCAACAATGACTACTCTGGAAAAGATTGATGGTGCATTATTCAGTCCAAATGGCATGACTGTGTACTGATAAGATCCCCATTATGTCGCAAATGTGATCTTGCATCTGTCTTCTTGTGCTATCTTGATCTGATGGTAGCCTGAGAATCCATCAGTGAATGAGTAAGCTTCATGTCCACCTACATTCTCTAAAACTTCATTTGTGAATGGTGTAGGGAATAGGTCATGTAGGCCTGCATCATTCATCTTCCTCCAGTAGAAACATATCATTATCCTTCCTTTTTTCTTTTCTTTTACTACCATCGGGTTTATCCATTCTGATTCTTCAACCAGTTCTATGATTCCAGCTTCGAGCATCATGTCGATATCAGCTTTGAATTTCTTCTTGTATATTGGGTTCAGTCTATATGGTCGTTGTCTGATTGATCTTGCTTCAATTCTGAGTGGTATATTCATTTCTCCTAATTATTCGGCTATACTCTTCATCTCTATAAATGTTGTGGGAAATAGGTCACTGTACTCATGCAGTAACTATGTTATGCTTTCTACTGTCTGCTCATCCCAGTAGTCTCCAATGTTGGCCATCTTGGGATTCTCAACTGTCCCAATGTTGAATTTTTTTACCTTGATCGGTGTGGAATATATTTTGATTTTATGGGTGGTCCTTCCACCTCTCTTTCTCCTTCCACTTCTTCAATCTGAATATCACATGGATCGTCTTCGTCTAGTGATTCCTCTTGCACATGGTAACACGACAACAGTTCCTTGACTGTTTGTTTGTTCCATTGTTTCTCTTCTATGATAATTTCTATTTTTTGTGTTTGGATGAATATCACTTCTCTTATCATTTTAAGAGCATCATCTATGTTGGGGTTCTCATGCTCGAATGAGAAAGTGACTGTAAAAGTTTGTTGCAATGTCATCTAGGTTGTAGTTCCTTTACGTAATTCCTGGTTTGTATAGCAGTTTGCTGGTATGCCCTATAGGGTATGTATAAAATAATGAGGCCATTCCTCTGGAGGTGTCATTTTCCACAGAGTTCTACACTCCTCCAAGTGTTTTTCTAGTGCCCTTTGTCCATCATACTTATGTTTCTTATTGTCTTTATGTTCTACATCGAACCTTATGTGTAGTAACCGTTTACATTGGTACCAATCTGTGATTGTCTATTTGTGTGTGCCCCACCATCTTGCAAGTGTGGCCTTGAGTGCTATATCAAGTGCTAACAGTCTCTAATTTTCTAACATTCCATCTTCATATTGTGCTAAAAGTGTTTCCAAATCGTTGATTCTGTGAAAACTGGGTGATTCTCTGATTTTTGTGCCTACCCATCTTACTGTGCAGTCTATTATTGCACATCGTCTCGTGGATACTTTGTGTAGACTTTGTTATCAGCTCTCTAAACCGATGTCTCAGTCTATTGCACCTGAGTTAATTCTCTGCCAACTAAGTATCCCATCTGCAGTTGGGTTTACGTAATCCTCATCGCACGCAGTTGTTATGTACAACTGGTCGATTTCCTCTAAGTCTAGGAAAGTACGTTCTACGAACCTCTCCCCTTTTGATGGGTCTAATGGCGTGATGACCCTGTATTCTCCTGCCTCAAATGTCATTTTCCTGGTCTTCAAGTTGATTATGGCCTAGTTGTCAAATTCCCAATTAAGACCAAGAAACGTTGGATAAGGTATGGTGTCTTCCACTATTTCAATCACCTCTAAATATGCTTTAGTGCACACTCCATCTAGGTCTACTGTCACTCCTTTCAATCTACCAATTGGTAGGACTCTGTGTTGGTTTTCTAGTTTCAATTGAACAGGTGAATATCCTAGTGTGGGCTCTCCCATGTGTTGCCATGTTTTCTTTGGTAATACATTAACTTCAAATCCTAGATCCAGTATGATGTCTCCCATATTGAAGTCTTCGATGTTGGCATTTAGTCGAAACTCCCTACTTGTTCTTCTTCTTGTGTGTAGGTGATTGACAGTTTTTTGTTCTAGTTTTCCTTCTGTCTCGATGCTACATTTTTCTAGTATGTTTTGCAATATTTTCACAGATGATGGATCACTTAATACTTTTTCAAATGATTGCAAAAATCCTTATCCCTTATCCCTTAGATTATACTTACTTATCCCTTTGGTTGCATTTCGTTGGGATGATCTAATAATGGAGGCATTTTGTATTCTGGTGCTTCCTTACTTTGTTGCGCGGTTGAAGTCGTCGCAATATATTCCTTCTGAAATTCTTGTCGGTCTTGCTTAAATATCTCCTTTTCCTTCTGCGAGTCGAACTGCTTCCTTGGTTCGGCATTCTTTTTCACCCATTGATTTTGTGTTGGCTCCTGTCGAACAGTGTCGTCCCCTGTTTTAGCTCCTCCGCAATTAACTATATTGATATTTCGTCATTCATCCCTTGCTTCGGTAGAAATCCACTGAACATTCTGGTTGTTCTAGTTCCTCTTTTCCTGGATATTCACTAGTAGTGTCGAACATTCTTCTGTATCATGGTCCGATGCGCGACAGTACATACAACTTGTTGGTGGAAGTGGACATTCCCTTGCATAATGTCCCGGTTGCTGACAGTTGTGACACACCACTGATCCTCTACCTCCTTTCAAACCTCCTCTTTCTCGTCCTTAGCCTTTGTAGCCTGCTCAATCTCCTCTCGACGCGTTATACCGAGGCGCCTGATTGTACTGTGCGATATTGTACTGAGGTTGTGTCGTATTGTACTGTGGTTGTGCGTTATTGTATGGTTGTTGTGCAGTATTATACTATTGATGCGCAGTGTTGTATGGAGCTGGAACTTGATTGAACTGTGGTATGTCTTTCCCAGTCATCATTTCTACCTACACTCTATATGCGTCTGATGTCCTTTATCGAATTGGCTCCATAGTTCTACAATCTTTCTCATCGTGGCCCACTGACTTGCAAAAGGTGAAATATGAACTCTATGAGATTATCTGGTATTTCTGCATCATTGTGGAGTGATAAGGATCATGAATTGGTTTGTTTCATATTTCACACCATAGTCCTCCTGTTGGTAATGGATTTGGCATTCCTGTTGCCATAGATTGCGTGAATGTTGGACATTCATTCTTGTGGTGTCCTTATTTCCTGCATGTGGTACACCAAAAAACTTCTCGTTTGTCCTTTTTCTTATTCTGGTTTAGTTGAAATGTTAATTTCTTCAAGTCCTCCTTCATCTCTTCAATAGTTGGGCCCATTTGTTGGTACTGGTTTTCTTCTAGTTTCAAGCCGACCTGCAGAGCCTCTACCTGTGTCTGGAACTTTTGTTGTCACAATGGATATTTTAAGTGTGGGACCAGTGAGTTGACAAATAGGTGTCAAAGCTGCATCTCAGTAATGAGATATTTTAACTTTCCCTTCAGTCGCTTGAATATCTAATCAATCTCCCATACAGACTCTCCTAGTTTTTGTCTTATTTCAATCATCTCATTCATGTACTGATCCTCTGAGCTCGGCTTCTGGAACTCATTAATCAGTAACTTCTTAATGTATTCCAGTGTCCTTCTCATTCCAGGGGCACTGTTTACGTCTAAACTCATGTACCAATATAGTGTGCGGTCTCTTAGCGTAATCTCTAGCTGCACAATTTTGGTGTCCTCATCAGTGATCTGTTTTGCTTCCCAGATCTTTGAACAAATGAAAAAATGTTTCTCAAGGTCTTATGTTGCTTCTCCTCGAAATTATGGTAACCTGATGGTGGGATCGTGTCCTACCATTTTGAATGCTGAACTAATACCTCTGCGTGGTGTAGATACTTGACTAGTGCTACCTGAACTAGCTCCTCTAGTTGTTGTTCCTTATGTATATGAACTTCCTTCTTTCTGACGACTTCTTAACTTTAGTTGTCTAAATGGTGGTGTTCTCTTTGGTGTATTAGTCGCACATGGGTTTATGGGTGCCACACTGTCATTTATATGGATAGGGTTGATGCCTTCTCTTCCTATTCTTGGACCTCTCGTCTTCCTCTCATATGTTGCAATATGCTCCATAGCCTGGATATCCTCTACCTATTTCTCATCACATGCCAAGCCTTCCCTCGTAGATACATCTCTCTTCTTGGTATTTACCTTGTATTGGTAGGGTACTCTGCTACGCATCTTTCCAGCTGTCTCCATGATCCGCTTGATCTGATCATCATCCATCATCATTGGGTCCAAGGGTTCCTCCTTCTTTCCTTTATATTTTCCTCCTTCCATTTCTCCTCTTTCTGTCAGTGCTTCCCCACTTCCCACATGCACGTAAGAAAGTTTAGTTGTCTCACTCCATTGTCTTTACACCTTTGTTATAGAGAAGTATCTTAATATAAGTATAAATCAATTGAATGTACCTTCCTTGGGGTCCTCATAGAAACTCTTTCTCCGCTACATTGTACGACTTCGCTGTGTCGACTGTAAAATATGTTATAAAGCCTTCCACAATACTATCAAGCCAAAAATCTACTGTGCGGGTGAACTTGTTGTTCACCTGCTAAAGTTATTCAATCTGTATCTGGGTCCAATCTAACTGTCGAATCCAATTCATTGTGTGGTTATCCTTCAACCTTAGTATCCACTACTGCAATAGATGTGGAAAATCACAGAAAAAGACTTCGTGAAAATCAGTAAACACGTATTTCTCAAGATATTTGTGGGCTGTTATTCAAGGGTTTCTATTGTATTTCTGTGAAAACTCTAGCTCTTTTGTTCTTAACCAACTTTCAAGATATACTTTTGTGGGTTTCCATGGTCTCAACATTCCCTTATAATGGCTCATTGCTTTCTACCCTACTATTTTCTTGATCTGTCGCCGAAAGGTTTTTAACTTATCTCATCTACTCAAACCTCGTTTGTTCCTGCCAATGGAAATGGAACCATGTTTTGGTTACTATTCCTTGATATTGTCTGAGTTTATTGACCCAGGGTTCACGTATATTCGGGTTTCCAACAAAACCTCTAAAACTATCGGCCCTCCTGGTAAACCAAAAGGAAACACAACACACAGAATGCACTGTGCAGTCTCACCCGAGATAGCTTTATTGGGTGCCTGTAAGACTCATGTGTTTATAGCCTAGGATTGAGTGTGAGATATGAGAACTAAATATTGAACCTATATTATAACTTGTGAATGCAAAGATACTGTCATTTACGAATACGCAAGAAATATAACAACTCATTTATTAAGCATAACAGATAACTACTGAAAAAATGATAAAGATATGCAAGCATTCATCACACAACACATATGTCAATGACTCCCAAGGTACTATAGTACAATCCATCGAGTCTGAATAAATGAGTTGATGTCGAACATCCGATGGAATCTTTCGAGCAGGGGTCAATGATGTAAACCCACTGTCGAAAGTGAGGAAACCTGCCATTAAGGCATGCAAGCTCCAAGGTACCAAATAATTTATAAGTCTTTATTCCAGATATTGAGCTGAAGTTGATGGAACAAAACTCGTCACAGGAGGGCCTTGATGTATCCCCCATCAATGACACGAAATGAATAACAGATTTTGAAGGTGAAATAGAGTATGACGTGAATTGGACTAGACACAGGGAAGGCCGACACGGAGATAATGGATAACTGTAGATGGCCGACTCAATATAGGTTTCAGATGGACTTCTCTTGAACATATGAACGACATGACCAATGATTTGGCAACATTGACTCAAAGACAACACAGGGAATGACCTTGTAGCAAATCGAATGAGAGACAAATGGATTTCCCAAACCGGCTTCAAATGATGAATAGGGGGTGTCATGTTCAAGAGCGACACTTACTGCCAATTAATATGAAGATTAAAACATATCCCTTTCCCAAATTTTCCCCCACCATTTCTGGCAAGTACCTCTTTAATTTTACGCAACCTTGAGGAGGATAACATATGCTTGTTGATGTAAGCTCATCCTTCGGACGAGTCCCTCAGATTACTTTTAACGAACCCTAAGAAGGAATGGTTCAGTCCCATCACGGGTTTGTCCATGTTTGTTTAACGAGTCCAGAGATAGAAAACTCGAAGGTTTTTCAAGATTGTAGAGTTTGGAAAAACATTTAAAAGAGAAATCTCTCAGTTCCTTTTTCGTAAAATAGTCTTGAAGAGACCGAAAAAGAGATAAATTATCGCTCACCAGACGCTTATTTCAAATACTTTATCGAGCGTGAAAATAGCAAGGTCGCTCAGCGATCTTTTCATGTTTAGAGGGTCTGAAAAGAGCTTAATGAGGACTCCAGGGGGGTTCCTTTTTCATATAACCTTGTTGAGCCCAAAAAAGTCATAAAAGTATGCTCGACCACGTTCTCATATATTTACGAGCGCAAGAACGGACAAAAACGACGCTCAAGGTTTTATGTAAAAACCCTAAAAAATAATCAAAAACACATGATAACAAAGAAAAACATGTCCATATCCCTATATTAAATCGTCAAAGTCATCACGCCTGCAAGAATTACACTCAACATGACATTAGGGATTAGGGTTCAGTCAATAAATAATCATAAAAACCCAAAATGATATAGTAAAAGTAAATAAAATGAGTAAATACTCTTTTTTACCACACCAATTTACATTTCCACTATTGAGCTCAAAAAAACCCTCTTTTACCCTCCAAGTTTGGCGTTAGATTGCGGGAGCTACGAGAGACCACTCAGTGAGCTGTCTGCAACATTAAGGTAAGCTCTTCGTCCTTGACATTTTCATGGTTTAAATTTGTGATTTCATTGGTTAAATGTTTAGTTTTGAGTTGAGTTTTGAAGCCCTACATGCGCGCTGCAATTCTCGCAGGCGGGCCATACGGGGCCTGGGAGAATGAGGCATTCTCGCAGGTGAGCCTGAGGCCACCTATGAGGTTCTCACACTATGCACACAAGGAACCTGCGAGAACCGCAAAGCCCAAATTTTTTTTAAATTTTAAGACAATGAAAAATATCCAAAGAATGAAAAAAGTTATTAATCCTCTTATTGTGTTCCTTGTGCAGATAATTGGCCATCAACATGGTACTTGAGTGGCGTGAAAGGGAACATGAAGAGGATAATTGAATGGCCGAAAATCATCTGCCTACCATAGCTGCTTTGAGAGATTGTGGGCTCTTAAAGTACTTTCGTATCCCGAGCATGAGGGCCCAAGTCAGACTATTAGAGTATCTGGTGCGTATGTGGGACCCAGATCAGTAGGTTTTTCATGTGGGAGCTCACACACTATCCATAGACATTGAGGACATTTACTTTTTGACGATATTGTCCCGACGCGGATACTATGTGAGCCTGACCGGTAGTAGAGGTGGTGGGATAAAGATGAGTGAGTACTGCAATTTATACTGCGTACCCGAGGTTGAGAGAAAGAAAGGAAAGGTGGCTATCTGGGGGGTACAAGACTTGACCCTTCGTACTATCCTTTTTACTATAGATCAGATGGCTGGGAGTTCTTCTCCTCATATGGAATTGCATAGTTACTTCCAGTATGCCATCGAGTGTACTGAGCCTCGAGTATTTAGCTGGGCAGATGCTGTGCTTTGCAGTATCAAAAACAATTGACCAAATGTAGGTGAGGTGACCTGAAGCAATTCAGGTATGGATATTTGTTGGTGTCCTTCTTCCTCGAGAGGGTTCCCATTCTGAGACTGCAGGTTGAATGGAATATACCGGGTCCCAAGGATCCAAGGATGTTGAGATGGTGTTGGCTCATGGCCCGGCACGTAGCAGGACCGATCGTCAAGTATGACGATATTTTCTTTGATTGGATTCAAACTCAGATGTTGATGGTTGATGACTACGCTTATGCCGGGTTGGATTTCCGAGGAGATCCGAATTTAGCACTACCGAAGGATACTCAGTGGGGTGACCTTGGTAAGAAGTACACGCATTTTTTCTTTTCAAATGTTTTTTGTAGATTTTTATCATATTCAAATGTTTTTGTTTTATATGTCCATCCAAAGACTAATACAAAATCGTTTGTTAATAACACAGATGTTGGACCTTACAGACCTCCCAACACTTCTCCCATGCAGCGGCGAGGAGAGGTAACGCAACACCATAGTATGCTGAGGATTATCAAGTAGTGGAACAGAATCTAGAGGGTCTTACTGCAGACATTCCAGAGATGACTCTGGAAGAGGTTCCACGACACGATCAGCGTCATACTGTAGGGGTATCAACATCTATGAGTCGACTGCTCCGTAGGGTTTCTAGGGCAGTCATGTGTTACCGTGAATGTCATCCATGATGTCACTTTGTAGAAGCTATGAGCTTCAATTTTTGATATTTTGGTCTTCGGACAAACTTTTTGTAAAAAACTCTTTTGATTGTTATATATACCGATGGCTTCTACCGGCTTACTTTATATTGTGTGAATTTCGATGTGTTTGATTTATAAATGATTCAAATGTCTGTCCAATACATAATTAGCCAATGTATCTGTTAATGTATTTAGACATCTAGGAATATGTTGATATTCAATATGATCAAAATAACGTTCCAAGAGGTGAATTCGCAAATACACCCGTAACAAAGTAGGACTTCGAATAGAGTAGACATTACTTAACTGTAGTACTACAAGCTGCGAGTCAAGTCGCACAACCAAATGACGAATTCCGAGCGAGATAGCATCAACCAATAATTCAATAACGGCGCTATACTTTGCAATGTTGTTGGTCACACGGTCGAGGCATACCCCTCGTAAAGATACAAGTTCGTTTGTTGGGGCATAGATTGCCCATGCAGCGGAAGCAAGGTTCCGAGTACTACGGATAGCACCATCAGCGAAGCCAATATAGGATAGCGAAGACTCCAACATCTGGAAATCAAACACAACGTCACATAAGGGCAGAGACCAGATAACGACAAAAGAAAGCTATAGTAACACACACAAAGTATGATACATTAAAATACAAGTACTTGTGCACAGATGATTTATGCATAGTACTTCTTCAAGTACAACCCATTCCTGGGTTCACTCAAAGGGATACCATCGTAATCTACCAACTCATATGCTCCTTTTTCCAAAACTCAGCGAACAATATAAGGACCTAGCCACATGGGTTCGAATTTCCCAGCTCCTAACATCTCTCAATCCTGTTCATAGAGAAGAACAAGATCTCCTTCAAAGAAAACATGAGGCTTGAAATGCTTGTTATATTGGGCCTTGACACGTTTCTTCTGGGCTTCTATTACTAAAGTGGCGTCATGTCAAGTTTCATCTAATCGCATTAGATACAATAGACGTTCTTCTTCAGCAGAAGTGTTGGTTAGGAGTTCGACAACCAGCTTCAGAGAGGGTATCTCGCATTCTATAGGAAGAATGGCTTCCACACCATAGACTAACCGAAAAGGTGTAAACCCAGTAGCGGATTTGACAGATGTCCGGTATGCCCACAATGCCGAAAACAACATTGTGTGCCAACTTGATTTATGAATTCCTATCATTCGTCGAAGCATAGTTATAAGAACTTTGTTGATTGCTTCGACTTGACCATTAGATTGTGGATAATAGGGCATTGAGTTATCATGGCGAAGACCCAACTTTTCCATAAGTTCAGACATCACAAAATTCCTAAAGTGGCTACCGTGATCAGTGACGATAGCTTGGGGAACACCAAAACGAGCTATTACGTGATTAAAAAGAAACATCGTTGCGGTCTTTCCAGTATTATCAAATGTTGGCATCGACTCGGCCCATTTTGTAAAGTAATCAAAAGCTACAATGATGTAACCATGCCCCCTAGCCGAGTGAGGGTGACATGTCATGAAATCGATGCCCCATTTCACAAAAGTACCAACTGAGACGACAGGGTGAAGAGGAGAAGGATGTGACCGAATTTTCTGATTGTAGGTCTGGTAGGCATGGCATTTCTGAATGGCAGTAATGCAGTCGTTAAACAAAGAATGCCAAAAATACCCCGCGTGTAAGATCTTTTGGGTAGTAGCATACCCAGACATATGACCACCACATGCTCTGGAATGGCAGTCATTCAAAGCTTTCTCGGCTTTGTCAAATGTTAAACAACGTCGAAAACTAGAGTCAATTCCCCGATGGTAAAGACTATCCCGGAGGATAATGTATTGACGAGCTTGATAGCGTATGCGACGTCGTTCAGTACTAGAAAAAGCAAGCCGGAAAGTCTGGGTTTGGAGATATATAATGATATCCCCATACCAAAGATCATCAGTGCTAATAAGGAAAAGAGATTCATCGGGTAATGAATCTACTGCTACATTTTTCGTTGAAGAATGAGGAAAATCACATATCAACTCAGCAAAAACTAATGACTTCTTGGACTTGGCGTGGTCGAATTCCAAGTCAAACTCCTGGAGTATCACAATCCATTTGGAGTATTTTCCCCCTAGCAATTGACATGTCAAAATATGTTGCATAGGATTGCAATGAGAAATCACCGTAGTCTTGCGTGAGAGGATATAGTGCCGAAAGCATTGGACAGCTTGAATGACAACCAAGGACAGTTTTTCGACATGTTGATACTTGATTTCAGTGGGTGTGAGACTTCTACTCAAGTAGTAAACAACATGTTCGTCGTGCACATCATCCTCTTGGACGAGAACCATGCCAATAGTGTACTCCGAGGCAGCAAGATAAAGGAAATAATCGCGACTGTAATCAGGAGGAAAGAGAAGCAGAGCTCGAGTTAGGGACAACTTTAAAGCTTCAAAATCATTGTTGGCAACGGTATCCAAGACGAACTCTAAATCTTTCTTTAGTAGCTGCGTAAAACCACGAGTGATCTCGACGTAATTAGGGATAAAACAACGAAGAAAGTTTGCTTTCCCCTGCAAACTTTGCAACTGGCGTAGTGTAGAAGGAGGAGAGAGATTAAGAATCACCTCAACCTTAATAGGATCAACCCAGATCCCTTGACGTGAAATGATAAAACCTAGAAGACGGTCGGATTCCACGCAAAAAATGCATTTATGAGGATTTAAACGTATACGATAGAACCAACAACGAATGAAAATAGCCCAGAGGTGGGTAGGGTGATCGACTCTTCGCATAGAATGAGCTGGTAAATCATCCAAATAGGGTTGAATGATATGCTTAATGTCATGAAAAGCATAATACATTGCGCGTTGAAAAGTTGTGCCCGCATTCTTAAGACCAAAAGGGAGTTTCCTATAGGAAAAAGTACCCCAAGGACAAATAAAAGCAGTTTTATGTTGATCCTCAGGAGCAATGTTAATTTGATTATAGCCGGAGAAACCATCCATGAGAGAGAAGATTTCACTTCCAGCACAATCATCGACAATCTGATCGACGAAAGGGGTAGGAAAGTTGTCTTTGGGACAAGATTTGTTAATATCCCTATAATCAACACATACACGAATACTGTCGCCTTTTTTGTCAATCGGGACAGGATTGGAAACCCATTCTGTAAGAGCCACTGGATAAATAAAGCTGGCTTTCAAAAAAAAATCAAATTCAAGCTTGATAGCAGCCGCTTTACGTGGGTGAGCTGGACGAAGGCGTTGCTGGACGGGTTTAGCTCCGGGATATGTCTTTATCTCATGAACAACAATTGCAGGGTCGATACCTGGCATCTCTTCATAGCTCCAGGCGAAGATGTCACGAAATTATTTGAATAGCGACGTATAAGTGACGATTTCGTCAGCGGCACACGAAGCACCAATATGGACATTCTCAACAATCCTAGGTTTAATGGATATGTCAATGGGAATCATGGGCGAGATATTACTTAAGTTCCCTTCAGCAAACACATCGTGTGTAGTCGCGGGAACCGTCGAGATGACAACAACGGTCGATGGAGTTGAAATCCGTTGGTAGTTCTCAAGAGTATGTTGCTCCAGAAAAAGTATGGAACGATGATGCCCATCATCCCAAGGGGTGTCCTCCATGACGGACATGATCATCTTGTCAGTGGGAAAAATAACACAAAAAGGATCGGGAGACAACTCATCAAAAGAATAAGTAGAAGGTGTTGTTGATTGAATGGGGTGATAGGCAGATTCAACTGGACTTAACGGCATTGTGTCACTGAAACAAGGATGATCTCCAGGGTCAGGGACAATCCAAGGGTCATGTGATGCAGGAAGTTCGTGAGGCACGGTGGAGATCATATTGATAGAAGCAACTGACGGGCGTGGAACATCGGGTGGTGGAATGGGAAAATTACCCATTAACGAGGAGTCCTTTAAAAGGCCTACACCTACGTTCTCATAACCCGGTGGGGTTTTAGCAATAAACGACAGGTTGCCAGTACGGGTATCAGAATTGAAAAAGGCAAGTTGGTCAACGGTAACAACCTTTCCTTGATGAGGGAAACGTACTACATGGAAAAGTGTTGACACAATGGCACGCATGGAATCGATCCAGCTATGGCCATGTAAAAGATTATAATCAAGGGGAGCGTCAAAGACTTCCACTTCGACTTGGACCATTTTACCTTCTAGTGTAATGGGCAACGAAGGAAGAACACCGTAAGGCTTAAAAATAAAGCCATTAAAGGCTTTAAGAGTGTTTTGTGATTCATTCAAGGGAGGAGAGCCAATGGTTTTCCAACAAGCAAAAGACATTACACACATTGAGGCACCCTCATCGATAACAGTTCGGAAAATGTTCTTGTCAGAGACAAAAACTTGTATATGGAACGCGAGTTAAGGGGGTAACCTTGGAACATGATCTTCCAAGTCAAAGACTATCAAATTCATATCTGTCGGGTCAATTCCACCTATAGATTTCAACAGTGCCTTCCGTTGTGCAGGACAAGACTAAAGGACTTCAAGGGCTAACATCGCTAAAGGTGCCTGGGCCAGATCTTCAACAATGTTGTAGTTATGGGCCGCACGAGCATGAGGATTGAAAGCTGATTTCCTAACGACACCTTTTGGGGGTGATCGCAGAACTGTATCAAGGCTCGGTCGTTTGAGATGAAGAGGACCGTTAGTAGGTGGAGTCGCTAGAGATGGTTGTACCAAAGAAGGAGGTAAATCGTCAACCTTCTCCTTTGATGGAGTATAATCTTTGGCTCTAGTCATGAGGGAAACATTGTTGTGCTTAGAATCACCAGTACACATCAAAACATATGATGTCGTAGAAGAGGAGGGTTGGTCTTGAATGACCAACTGAGCCTGTTGTTGAGACGATAAAGGTTGGGACAAGACAGCCGGTGTAGATGGTTTTGGGGTTCCTGGAAGGAACTTAGTGACCTCGGCACGTCGTGGACAATCCTTCATGTAGTGATCATCACCACAGATAAGGAAAGGGTATCATGGTTTGTGCTTATCCCGATCTTCAACATGAGTGGTTTTATTTTTCTCTGCTGGATTATTATTTTTTCCCTCCTTATTCTTGCCTCTCCCCTTTTTAGATTTGTTTTTACCGGCTGGGGTAGATTGGACAGTATTGACCTCATAAGTTTTTTTGGTGGGAGCGGCGGGAGATGGAGCATTTTGAACATTAGAAGAAGCATATTTAGGGGTTTTACTTGAAACAGAATGTGAGTGGGCTTGGGCAGTACCAATCACACCGTCAGCTGCATGCGCGGCAGCTGGAGAAGTTGAAGTGCTAGAAGTACCAGGACGAGGTAATTTAGGTAGAAAATCATAAAGTGTTCCCGTTTGCAAATAAATGAGATCAAGATATTGAGCACGACTTATAGCCTGCTCCTCCATGACAACACCAGCCATGGCAATGTCCTTACCAATTTCGTTCACAAAGGATTTCGTAAACCATTCTGCCAGTAATTGATCGAGGAGTTCAAGTTTAATGAGACGTCGACGTCTTCGCCACTCATGGATATGATCTGATATATGAGTGCCTTTAGTCTGTTTGAAGGAAGTCAAAATATCAGTCCTGGTATCATAACGGATCGGTAACTGGTAATGTGTAAGGAAATCCATAGTTAGGGTGTTGAAATCAGAGAAGAAACGTCGTGGCAATTCAATATACCACTTCGCAGCAGAACCGGTAAGGGTTCGTTGAAAAAGACGTAAACGAATAGAGTCATCCATCAATGAGTTGGGTGAACCCCATAGGTGAAAAATCATAACATGATTGTTCGGGTCCTCTCCCACTTTGTTGTCAAATTTAGGAATATCCGATGGAAGCTTGGCTGGAATAACAGGCCATTGGGGAGAGTGACGAATAGGATCATTTAAAATCCTAGACAAATCTGGCAAATCCAAAGTAGAAAGAAAAGGTAACTGTCGATTCACCGGGTACTGGTGGCTTTGGGGTGGAAGCCCTGTCGGCAAACCAGTAGGACCGTAAGCAGTCTAGCCATAATGGGAAGACCCGGACAGATTCGGTGGTGGTTGGAGAGGATAGTAGTTCCAGGGATTGTAACCTTGAGTTTGATTAGGGACCTGAGTTTGAGCATTGTGACCCTGACCCCAAATAGGATTGGGTATACCTGGATATGGTTGACCTATATTAGGGACAAGCTATTGTCCCCTAGTTGTTTGAGGAAGATTTTGTATCATCAGATTCTAATACTGGGCCAAAGAGGGAGGTATATTTTGTCCAAAAGGTGGGGTTGGTCCCCCTATTGTAGGTGGTGTTCCAACTGGAAGTTGTGTCCCAATCAAAGGTTGTGTAGTAATTGGAATATGTCTGGTAAGAGGAAGTTGAGTTGTACCACCTTTTCCACCAATGGGAACCTGCAAGTTTGGTGTAATGGACGGGATAGTGCCACTAGGATTAGGATTGCCAGAAGGAAATTGAGGGAGTGTCGGAATAAAACCGGGAATAGGGTGCCCAAGAAAAGAAGGACCACCTGGAGAACCAGTTGGGGTTTGTGGAGGTGTTGGAGTAGAAGCATTCAACGCATGGTATCCAGGTGGTAGAGTCGGAGTGACATTGGGCATTCGTTGTGTGTTTATAGGAGCAAGACCAGCTGTAGTGAACCCGGTTGGGACACTCGTAGTATTTGTGAGATGGGCCATCTCAGCAGGGATAGTAAAGTGATAAGTGGTATTCAACGGTACAGTCTCTATCTCAGAAAACATCGAAGGGTTGATTTCGGAGACCACAGGCGAACCAGGACTAAAAAGGGTCCTTCGGAAATCACCTGCAGACCAAAAAGGATCTTGGCCTTCGACACCGGGAATAGGCCCAACGGGTGATCCAGAAGATGTAACAACTAATTCTCCGGAAGAATTCAATCGCATGAATGGTCTCTCAGAACCACGGTGAAGTCGAAATTCCTCTCAAGTATTGGTAATTTGAAAACGTTCTAGAGAGTCAGTTCGTTCCACTTGTGGTGTGGTGACAACTGCAGCTTCACTTTGCCGAGGAGAGCCCTCAGGTGTAGCTGTAGGCAAGGGTTGTGAACCGTCCAGATGCTCTGGAGATAAACCCTTCATTCTACATGAACGATGCGGGGGAGCTATTGTAAATGAGTGACAAACTTCGCGAAGAAAAATCCTATGGTCAACTTCGAGAAACAAATAACACACGCTAGTAAAAAAAATCTAAAAAGCAATCACAAAGCAAACAAGACCTTCTAATTTCGAAGCCACTAGTTGGTGATGAAATCCAACGTCGCAACAATGAGACGAGAAGGGGTGGGGCTAGGGTGGAAAATTTACGCTGACGACCTGCTTAACGTACTTACACCCTGGTGCAAGCTCCCACACATAATCGTGGGTATACCCTCCAAGGAGCCCGAGTGAGTTTGGTCAATGTCAATTCCAGGTACCGTGAAAACTTTCCCCTCCACAATCACCTTGGGAAAGAACCTAGAAAGATAGGCCACTAAGGTCACCACCAACAAAAATAAAGCCTGGGGAGACAGTCGACAGTCTGATCCACACGCAAGGGCAGGGTATCTATCCCGAAATCAACTAAAAAGTCTTCCACTCATCATTGTGGGTATACCTCCGAGTGATCCCCATAATACGTGCAATCTCTACACTAATATCAACAAAGTAGGGTGAGTAACTCTACCAATATCAATGCGACCTAGTGTTTGACCCTTGTGTGAGAAGGGCTTCCCAGGACAAGATGTTGCAAATGGAATTTAACACTCCCTAACAGAAGATGCTATTGTGTGTTTTGTTCGTTTGGAGAGTGTATATCTCTTCCTAATCCAAATCACTAGCCTAGATAAATGTTGGTGTAAAAGAGCCCTAGAAAAGAGTTACTAGATAAATTTTATGATTACGCATTGTTATTAAAGGATGTTGTTTACTCAAAGGTAACGGAAATGAAACTTATGTTTTATGACTCTGACCCAACAATGCAAGGATGAGAATGAAATATATCACTTTTTGTTCAATGAATCCTATGTATGGGAGAGAGAAGAAGTTTTCCAGATCAACCTTGAACTACAATGCAAAATTTCCTTTCAAATGCCAACGCAAACAATCATTTATCAAATGAAAATTCTCTATTGTGTCTTTTTCAAATACTTCAACAATCTCAATAATTTGATTTTGCAATGTTTTCTAAAAACAAAAACAAGTTTTTTGAAAGAAAAAACTTTTGTTTACTTTCCAAAAAGGACCCTCACTATGCCAATGAGAGCACATAAAATCAAATCAATGAACAAGCAAATAACCCAATCCACTCTTTCAATGAAAGAAAAAATAAAGAGCAAACCAATGTAGTTTTTTCAAATGCAAAAGAAAATGATCTTTCAAACTATAAGAAAATGAGAAAACCAAGCAAACTTAACTTTCAACCAATCACTGGATCTTAACTAATCAACCACACTCAGATTCTGAAGTCAGAGAGAATGGTTTTGCTAAGAAAAGCTAAGAAACGAAAGTCAAATCCAAAATGACAAGAAAAGCCTTGAAACCCTAAGACTGTTCATGCACACAAACAAAGACAAGAAACATACCAATCAGAGATCCAAGAAACTCATAAGAGGCAATCAAACTGATCTGAGCAGTTAAAAATGCCAAAACTCAAATCCAAATTTTTGAAAAATGATGTTCGCAAGCAGGCAATATAACACAGTGCGAGAATCACTGATTCTCGCAGGTGACCCTTGAGCAGGGTGCGAGAACCTCGCACTGAAACCTATGGGCAGAGTGCGAACTCTACCTATTCTCGCAGGCTGCAATGAAGTGCAGTGCAAGAATTCCTAAACATAATCAAAAATTTGAAAAATGAAGCAAAATTTAAAAAGGCTTCTGAACCCAGAAGGTCTATCAGGATATCCTGAAGACTCAGAGACTGATAGGACAGGAGAAAAGTGAAACCAAAGAAAATGGCCACAGAAAAATACCAAAAGTCACAAAGAAAATGGGATTGTTCCCCAATATGGTCGCCAATTTTGTTATTGGATAAATCCATAAGTGCGGACACAAACCGATCTCCCTAGATCCACCTGGATCTAGAACAAAGCAAGACAGAACATGACTCTTTCCCTAGATTCTAACCATTGAATTAAATAGGAGGCAAGAACAAAGATCATACCTTATTATCGCTTCCTTTGGTCTTTGTTGCTCCCACTTCACTTCAGTGATCTTGTACAGTCAAGACCAAAACAATACAAACCAACCGAAGTGAAGAAAGCACAATCTATTCAACAGTCAATCTATGTATATGATCAAGGAGTTATACAATAAAGTGGAACTAGCTTTATGGGAAAGGAACATATTACTGTATCATATTAATGGAAAGTAAAGATTACAACCTGAGCCTTGATGTTGCAAACTTCCTTTCGATGAACCTTGGCTCCGACACACACACTTGCTCACTTTCATGAAGAAGATCAACTCCTTTGGATGAACTTGCTGGAGTCTCTTAGCTACTGTAGCATCAGTCCTTCACACAATTCTTTCACCAATCCTCCAATGAATCTTGCTTCTCTTCTCTTAACCTTTTCCATGAGAATTCACTCAATATATAGGAGAGAATGAATTGGTTACTTGGATAAGAATGATCCCAAAATATCAGGGAATCCAGTACTAGGATAACCATTAGAATGCCATCTCATCCTTCTAGAAGATTCCCTTCTAGAAGCATCGAGAATTCATCTTTTTCCTTGCTTTAGAAAGAGTTCGCAC
>ML784614.1:107462-121411 GCA_009831015.1 Picea engelmannii
CCATCTCATCCTTCTAGAAGATTCCCTTCTAGAAGCATCGAGAATTCATCTTTTTCCTTGCTTTAGAAAGAGTTCGCACCCTAGTAGTTCAACACAGTGTGAACTTCTCGCAACCTGGCTTAAGGCAGCCTGCGAGAATCATGCATTCTCGTAGGAAAATATACTAGCAGCCTGCGAACAGTCCTCAAAAATGTAATTTTTGGAAAGAGATGAAGGTAACTTTTCTCAGGAGAAATTTCTAAAGAAGAGCCTGAGTACACCATCATCAATACATCATCATGACGACCAAAATCATGGGTAACAGTGGTTCACCCCCTCCTGGGGCTATGTCCCCAAAGATTTGGCTCTCAGCTCTTCTATTATATTATTTATGCATCTACAGTGCCACGCGCTTACAACTCTTCTCAGTCAGGTAAGATCTATATGAGGCAGACTAGATCGCACCAAGCTCTCTAGCCTGTGAGCTAACCCTCAAGATCTACCCTCCTTTCGTTTCCCTCTAGCTCAAAATCTTATACAAAATAGGTCGTACAGCAAAAACCCTTACATATCACATCAACGCATGCATAACTACTATCGCAACAATGATCAGAACCCTCTATAATACCTCGGTATCTATATTTATACATTTCTGGCTCTTCAGCCATTACAATACCTTACCAAAACCCTAACCCTACCATCATTAGGTCTTCCTCCCTTCCATGTGTGTTGTTCTTCCTTCCAGTTGTTTCTTTCCTTGCATGTGTGTGTGTTTTGTTTCCTTCCAGCTATTGCTTTCCTTCTGCCTACTTTCTTTCCCAAAACTGCCTTGTTTTTCCACTTTGGCCTGCCTCCAATAGCGTATATGACAACATAATGTCAAGGTATCAACTATGAGGATTGTTTTTGGTTGGCTTGATGGTTGGTCATGGAAACATTTGAGGAACTGTTTGAGGACATCCTACAAATTTTTTTCATCGATGATACATATCAAGGATTGTTGTCCATTGTGGTTATTTATGGTACCTCTCATTTTTCACCTTTGAGTAGTAGATTATGTGTCACTCATGAAGATATTTTTAGGAGTGTAAACAAGAATTTGTCTTCATGTACTGCCTTGTTTCCCAGTCTCTTGGAGCTCGCCACTTTGGAGTGTTTCTTTCTTATATTTTTTTGCATCTTTTCTACCTTTAGCTCGTACTCCATACTTTAGTCATTAGTTGTGACATATTTTTCCACCACCTTTTCCACTTTGTTCAACATTGTGTGGGAAGGGGGCGGGTATGCAATGCTTCCTCGGGTGATTTTTTACTCACCATGTTCAATTGAGATCAAGCGTCTTCAGAGTGAGCCTTGTTGTCACATACCCACTAAAACGTAATAAAATTTGTGTTCTTCCTGAAGGAACAGAATCCCCGAAGTTCCTACAGGGGTCTAGTGCAGGCTAGTTCTTCCCTGTTCACCTCCCTGTGATCATGGGTTAGGACTACAGGCCAAATGAACCAGGAACCTTTTCATGTTTCGTGACTCAGCGATACCATTGAGTCCAATCTTGAAGGTAGAATGGTGAGGGGGCTTTGGAATGAGACCCTGGCCGTAGATCTGGGCGCGCAGATTTTGGTTGTCCAGAACTACCCGTCGCTTAATCGACAAAGCACTAGCTCCCTTTCTTTAGTCCTTAGTTCGATAGGACCACATACGCACCTAAATGCAGGCGCCTTTCACAACTCGCGACCTCGCAAGTCGTGAGTCAAAGACCCTCAAATTTTCTTCACAACTCATCAATACCTGAGATCACGAAATGGGTATAGCTTCCTTCTGTCAACGTCCTCTGCGCATGACCGCCGGCTAGGCTAAACTCTATCTCCTCTCGCTATTCGTCTCTTCGTGAGTGCAACGGTTGAACTCTCGTTCCTCCCTTATACAATCCTCTGAGACTTGAAAGTCAGTGAAGGTTGACCTTCCCTTCGCACTGCTCACAACTCGCCCCTTCGCGAGTTGTAGCATCGAATCTTGGCACCTTCCCTTCACGAACCCTCGAGAAGTGATATTTAATTTTCCCTCTCGTGTTCTTGTTATAACCCTAAATTGCACCATCCATGCTTACCTGGCATCAGGCCAACTCATTGCCCTTCATTGCCAAAGCCATGCTGAACAGACTCTTAAAAAACCTCTTAAATTAAGTAACACGCGCCCTAACCTATCACTGGGTGCGTTGGAACGTGGGCAGGCCTTCTGCTGCACGCGTTGGAACGCTGGCTGGCCCACTACAGCCCACGTTTACCTAACAAAAGCACAAAATCAGGAAAGTTTCCGACAGGACGAAAAGCTTTGGGTCAGTTAACTGGAACTCCCAGCCATGCATGGCCGAGAGTTCGTCCAAAACCCTAGCTCCTTCTAGCCTATAAAAGAAGGGGTAGGGGTACTATTTGGAGGAGGAAAAAGATAACAAAGAAACTCTGCCCAATTGCCGAATCCATTTGTCCCAACCCTTTAGCCTTTCCTCAAGCTTAAGGAGAATTCAAGCAAAGCAGTTGGAGGACAAAGAAGAGGAGGAGCCCAGGATCAGGATCGAGGAACGGTGGCCGGTCTCTAACATCATTGTAAGTGATTCATCTTGAGATTAATAAAAAGATACTTTTCCCGTCCCAAAATGCACGAGTCTTATATGTTTTATTCGATTTATGCTTAATCTCTAATCCTCTAGTAGAACAATAGCATGCATGCGTAGTTTTGTCTTGATTGCAGGATCGCTTTTTGGAAGGAGCAGCAGAAGTAAGGGGATAAAGTGCAACGGAGGATCTACACCAACCATCGATAAAACGGTTAGTTGGTTCTTCTCATGTTTGCATGTGAAAAAGGGTTTTAGATTTGTGGTAGCAGGTTAAAAGTAATTTCTTAAGGGTCATGATCTGCATGCAAGTTTAAGCCCTAGCTTGTTAGTCCGTAGGGTATAATTTCCCAACAACAGAATTGGCGACTCCACTGGGGAGATATTTACTCTTAGGGTTTCCGGATTTCATTGAAGGTTTTTCGGGTAGTTCAAAGAAGTAGAGTTTCAGTTTCTTTTCTTATTTGTTTTTTGTTAGGTCAAAGCTAGCAGGGAACCTGGTTATCAATACTAGTTTTTCCTTGACTGTTGCTTGACATTCATTCTTGGGACACACAGAGGTACACGCGGCCTGCAGAAGGCCTGCACGCGTGTGACCCGCACCCTAACCTTCTACAGCCCGCGTTTGAATGCCTGTTGTAGTGGTTTCAGTAGCGTGTAGAGCCCAGGAAGCTTAAGAGGCAGTCTCCTCTTCCCTGTCAAAAGTTTACCTTCTCAGGGGGATTTCTAGATCCTGTCTGGGTCTTGATTGGTTTATTGTCTTGCTTTCAGTTTGCCTTATTGTGTTGGTTATTCTTTGCATTTGTTTTCTTTTTGCAAATTTTCCTTTTCTGTTAAAGTAGAAACATCCAAGTCTTTCAAAGACCCTGGTTGTCAATACCAGAGGTCTTTTTCAGGTCTGGGCTGCCTGTGTGTTGTTTTATCTTAGCTTTTATTCATACCCACGACCTGTTTAGGTTTAGTCCACGGGTACGCACGCGTTGTTTTAGCTTAGCACGCGTTTGCACGCGTGTTGTTTTGGTGACAGTCACGGGCTTGATTGGTAGTTTTTCAGCTTGGGTGGGATAGTCATTCCCTCCGGTAGTGAGAAGAGCTCCTCTCAGGGGTTTAGAGTCTGAGCCTGCACAGTCAATAAGTTAGGGCCTCTTATCCTTAGCTTGTGTTTTTATTAGTTGATGTTTTGATAGAAAACACAAAAGAAAAATTTGTTTTATGGTTTTTAGACAAGTGTTGGAATCGGTGCTTCCTTGATTGCTTTTGTGCATCTTTTCTCTGGTTCGTTGCGGTCTGCGCTTTAAGCCAAAACTTTATTTTTTTTTCTTGGTTTTGTGCTTGTCCTCATTTTCCCTTGATTGCTTCATTTTGCAATTAAATAAAAAAAAAAAAAATCTTGTTTCATTTTCTTCTTGGTTTGAAGATTGTGGTGCTGCATCAGTAGCTAGGAAGAAGTCTTTTTCATAAGTTTTTTGCACTGCATTTAGAGTATAAGTAGCTCGCATATTTGAGTGAAATTACTTGGTTTTTGCTACATGAAATCGTAGGAAAGTTGAAAAGAAAAGAAGTCTTTCTTGTTGAAAAGTTGTTGGTTTTTGCATTGTTTGTAAAAGTTTTTGTTTCCAAGCATTTCTTGTTCATTTTTGCTTTGAGTCTTTACACACCATCAGTTTCACCTTCATACCTTGTGACTTAAAAAAAGAAATCCCATTAAAAGCAACGCTAATTAAAAACGATTAGACTTTTTGTTTGTAGGGTACATACACTAGCTCAGGACTAGGGACTTGGAATAGGTTGGAGAGTAAATTCTCCAAGGCCACTCAAACCAAACATTGGAGTCTGTCAATAGGGAGTGTAGAAGTCCAGTTACGGAAAGTTATCCAGGACCCCCCTCTAACACAGGGGCTAAACACGAGGTCGCGTAAGGAAAGGCAGCAGAGATAACCCCTCCAAAGCTGGACCGAGCGTAGTGGAGAACACATATCGAGGATTTGTTGAGGGATTCCGTCGTTTGCATTTGCCACGGAGCTTCGTGGGTCTCGAATCCGTTCAAGGTCCTCAGTTGTCTTCCGGACCATTTGCTCTCGATACCCTTGACAGGTTTCAGGCTTGATACCCTTCTCATTGTGGTCTACCCGACTATCGACTGTACCCGCCTGGTGACTGTTCACGTGATGGCAAACTAGTTGCCAATATTTTCTAGGGACATACACAGGTGACTGCGGGGGTATACTGCGGTATCTAGGATAGATATCAGGCCACGCTTTGCAGAGTATACCCGGAGGGTGCTTCCGTATTCGAGTTGTACTTGCACTGGTAAGTTGCTCTAGTGTTGGTTGTTGTAACTGTTCTTCAAAATAGTTAGTGATTGCTTGTCTTATCTCATAGGGGCTTCTTTTAGTGTGTGTTACTGTTTGTTCATGTAGAATACCTTAGCGTGTCGTGAATCGTCTCACACAGTGGAGGATTCAGAGCTCCGTCGATCATGAAGGCTTCTTGGCCTGCTGCCGGTTATACTGGAGCCACCCCCGCCACCTTTGAGGCGGAATCTAGACCAACAAGGGTCTTTCGAAGCAATCGGGGATTTTGAGCCCGAACAACTCCCCGAGGAATTGACTGCCAATCTTGGACTGGTTGAAACCTCAAACACTGATATCTGGACACCGTTTATTGTACCAATCCAATTTACCAAACTCCTGTCAGTGCCTCCTACAACTATGGCAACAAACGCTGCTACTTCCTCTGGGAATTCTTCCATTCCCATCACTGTTGTTACCACAGGAGAAGCATCTCCTAACTTGCCTTTTTCGATGGTCCGGGCCACCATGGTCTCAGCCTCAACTACGTCGCACAGTGGACCGACCCCATCCATCGCGGCAGCCACACCTTCGTTCATACCTAGTGTGACAGGCCCACCATTTTCATACGGTATGCCTAGTTCGGGTACAAGTCCTGTACTCATTTACTCCACTTTACAGACTTTGGGTATGGGGGCAGGGAGCTCTAACGCTCCTCTGCAAGGTCAACTTGGGGGCATTCCTGTCCCTTTCAATGCTTTTCCTTATGCTGGAGGTCATATCTCTCCTTCGTCCCCTTCGCTTGGTGGTCCGCATCATCAGTCCACCGAGCAGCCTGCACACACAAGTTCATTTGGAGCCGGGAGTCAAGGAACACCTGCGCAAACTCAACCGGTAGGTTCGTCACCGTTTGTTTGGAACGAGACATTTGGTAATAACACTTTCGCATCCACTTCTTTCCCATCTGGGGGCACACCCATTTTTGGACAATCTACTCCGGCACATGGTACTATCCCTGCGCTGGGGGCACATATACCAGGACCTTGGAACTCAGGACAAGGATCCGTTCCTTCCTATGGAATGTCGTTCTGGGGTAATTCTTTCCACAGTCAATGGAACCCCGAACATACTTCTATGCCTCTTCCCACAGGACCGGCATGGAGTAATCCTTCCCAAAGTCCGTCGAACACGATGAACGCCCAACATCCTATGTCCTTCATGGGGAATCATCCCATGATGTCTCCTCAGATGCAAAACCCTTACGCTGGTCACGGCCACGGTTTCTACCAGAACCCGGGCCAGCAGCCAAACTTTTCCTGGCAACCTGGTGCCAGTCAAACTCCAGGACCCTTTTATCCAGGCTATCAGCAGCAACCAAAACTACCATTCTTGGCAACGTTACACTTGCCAGATTTGACACAGTTGTTAAATGATCCTATCTGTCACAATCCACGTTGGCCTCCTATGCCAACGAAGTTGCCTTCAGACATTCCAAAGTTCGAGGCCAAGCCTAACGAAGATCCAGGTGATCACGTGACTACTTTCCACCTTTGGTGTTCATCGAACTCACTGAAAGATGACTCCGTCCAGTTGTGATTGTTTCAACGCACTCTTATTTGGAGTGTCGGGAAATGGTACATAGAGATTGAACGTTCCCGATACTCTTCTTTTGGTGAACTGGCGATGGTCTTCCTTAACCATTTCCAGTTACCTGTGAGATACGACGTCGGCACAGAGTTGCTAGCCAATTTCGAACAGACGACAATGGACCATATCTCGAATCACATTCGAGAGTGGCGACGCCGAAAGAGTCTTATCAAAGTACCCGTCCCACCAGCATTCCTGCTGGAGTGGTTCATTAAGTCCTTGGTCCCACAGTTGTCCGAGGACGTCGCAACGTCCGGAGTTTTCTCTGAAGAAGACGCCATTATGCGGGCTCAACAGTTTGAGCTCATTTATTCTCAGTCTGGTTTGTTATACAACATCTTACCAGATGCGCCACGTTTGATACTGGAGAAAACCAGACAGAGAGTCGGACCACATGCCGATGGTATCGTCAGTTCGGCACAAACCAGGCCCGCTGAGCAATTGACAAAAAAATTGCAACAGTTATCTATACAACACTCAGCGGCCAGCCAAACCACTGCTTTGGCTACTCCTCCTACCCAAACGTCGGAAGTACACTCCGTGCAGATGACTAACCCAAAGGCCAACCAACAGCCTGAAGGGAAGAAAAAACAACGCAAGAGGGGTAAGGGGGATAAAAAACCAACTGATAATGCTGGCAAGGGCACCACGGAAAAGAGCAAGGCGAGGTATCCCTGCAACTTGTGTGCGGAAGACCACCCGACCCATCTATGCCCTCGACTTGCGGAGGCCCAAAAGTTTGTCACACAGCAACAGCAAGCCGTGTTGATAATCCCTTTCAGCATGGGAAAAATTTAACTCAAGCCTCTGCAAGTGGCGAAGGGGGCAACCAGGAAAACTGCCCTCCTCCAAATAATCCCTCTTCCACGAACGTATACATGGTTAGAAGTGATGCTTTAATAACGACTAGAGTGCACGATTATAGCAAACCAAGTGCCTCTGAGAAGGGCAAAGAAGCCGAGATCCCCTCTTTTCCACTACAGATAGAGAAGACGTTGGGTGAAACTATGACACGCATTCCAAAGGGTGCGTTTAAGAGGGCTTCTCATAATCCAAACACAAGGGCCGCCCAGAACTACTCTGTGGTGGAAGATTTATCGCAAACCCCTTGTGCTATGTCTGCTTTGGAGGTCCTCCAAAGTTGCCCTGCTCAGAGGAAAGCCTTGTTGACTGTGTTAGGATCTACTGAGACTTGTAACCCAGGTACCATCATGTTAAATACGACAGACTTGAAACCTCGTTTGCCTTACCACGTCGCATTTCAGATAGTAGTGGCTCACCCCATGAAACCTTTTACACGAAACATCTATCGCACGGTGGTCGACGAGGGCGCTTCGACTTGCGTTATGTCGTTAGCATGCTGGAAAGCCATTGGCCAGCCCGAGTTGTCTCCATCACCTACTCTCCTGACTGCGTTCGACGGTCGTTCTTTCCGACCACATGGCATCATTCCTTCTTTCCCTGTGCAGTTAGGGGGAAAGACCGTGTGCGTCGAAGTAGAGGTAGTCGATGCCCCCATCGACTACAATCTCTTGTTAGGTCGTAGTTCCACTTATGCCATGCAAGCGGTGGTCGCTACAATTTTCTGAGTCCTATTGTTTCCACATGAAGGCCGGATAGTGACCATTGATCAGTTGTCTTTCTCTCGGCCTGACCCAGCCTTGGGGGCATCCACGGTTCCCATGGTAGATAATCCTCAAGCCGGGGTCATTAACATAGGATTTGGTCTCTGCCCATCTTTGATGGGCACTTTCAATTACCCACCTCCCCAAGGCGATGTCAGGTTTATATCGACTCACCACAAGGCTGAGATTTTCCACGTTTCGTCGTTCCGCACGACTTACTTTGAGGATCCGTGGATTCTTCCTTCCCCATCAGCCATGATGGATGCGACAGGGCACGCGGGCCTATCCACACCCTTGTCGGCCGCTAAAGTAGCGTACTCTTTGGTCCAGCAAGCTTCAATTACTCCTGATCCGACTCCCACACAAGAGTTGGATCCACCTCTTGAGCCTATCTGGGCTCAGGATTCTCTTGCCAACACCGATTCGTTAGATTTAGTCTTGCCTTCGGATGAAGCTATAATCGAAGCAATGACTAGTCCAGACAAACCCTTTGAAGATCTTCATCACAGATCATATTTCCTCCCAGAGTTACACCGAATCGAGGCAGGAGAATTCACTGTCACCATGACGGGAGATCAGCCATGTCCCATTAACCTCTTAGCTACTCAGGAAATTTACGCTGAAGGAAATATGGATACTATCGCTGCAACCATACCTATCAACATCTCCCAGACCCCTGGCGTCGTGGAGAATGTCTTCGTCGGAGCGGATTGCTCCCCCGAAGAGATTCAGATTTACACGGATCTTTTCAAGGAATTTCGCGACATTTTTGCTTGGTATTATGAGGAAATGCCAGGCATCGATCCAAAAATAGTTGAACATGAGATCACTATGTATCCTGATGCTAAGCCTGTTCGATAGAAACTTCATCCAGTTAATCCTAGGAAAGCAGCAGCTATCAAAGATGAGGTTGAGAAATTGCTTAAGTCAGGGTTCATATACCCTATTCACTTAACTCAATGGGTGTCAAATCCCGTGCCAGTCGATAAAAAACAAGGCACGATTCGTGTTTGTACTGATTTTCGTGATTTGAACAAGGCATGTCCGAAAGATAATTATCCAACCCCATTCATCGACCAGATCATTGATGAGTGCGCTGGTTGTGAGGCCTTTTCGTTCATGGATGGTTTTTCGGGCTATAACCAAATCCAAATCAAACCCGAAGACCAACACAAAACGGCATTCATTTGTCCGTGGGGTACATTCACTTATCGTAATATGCCTTTTGGCCTCAAGAATGTTGGAACCACTTTCCAGCGGGCCATGTCTTTTGCGTTTCATGAACTCAAACATATAGTCGAGGCCTATCTTGATGATTTAGCATCACGCTCTCGCAAGCGAAAGGATCATCCGATGCACCTCCGACTAATCTTCGAACGCTGTCGCTACTTTGGGATTCGCTTGAATCCCAACAAGTGCAGTTTTTGCGTCACGTCAGGATGTTTGTTAGGTTTCATCATTTCAACAATGGGGATCATGGTCGATCCTCTTAAGGTGGAGGCAATAGTCCAGTTGCCCCCCCCACGCACAATTTTACAACTTCAGAGTCTTCAAGGCAAGGCGAACTTCTTATGACGCTTCATTGCCAACTATGCCGAAATCACCAAGGGTTTCATGTGTTTACTGAAGAAAGACGTTCCTTTTCTCTGGGACGAAGCAGCGCAGTGCTCTTTCGACGCATTGAAACACGCCCTTACAACCGCACCTCTGCTACAGCCACCGAATTATAACAAGGATTTCCTATTATATCTGGCTGCTGTAGAGTCAACCATAGGCATGGTTTTAGTTCAGGAAGATGATTCATTTTTTGAATACGTGATCTATTACTTGAGTCAAGGCCTCATAGGACTGGAACTTAATTATACCCATCTCGAAAAACTTGTATTAGCAGCAGTTCATGCTGTTCAACGGTTCCGTCACTATGTTCTGTTTCGCAAGACCACCATCATAGCTTTCGTGAATCCATTTCAGTACATGTTGACACGACATGTTATCGGCGGAAAAATCAGTAGATGGATGGTCATCCTCCAAGAATTTGACTTAGACTTCGTTTCAGCAAAGTCCAAGAAGTCATTGGTCTTCGCAGAACTTATTTCAGAACTTCCGGTTGAGTCAGGTGACGTTGTGCCTGAGGAATCGCCTATCCGGGGGGATATGTTTTTGATTGAATCGTCCGACCCCTGGTATGGAGATATACTGATCTATCTCCAAAATTTGAAGTGCCCCACCTCTGCTTCTCGTGATGAGCGTCGGCGGATACGCCATCAGGCCAAGAACTACCTCATACTCAATGATACGTTATATCGGAGAGGTGTAGACTGTATCTTGCGTCGATGTCTCACTCATGAGGAGGCCGTCATAGTGCTCAACGATTGTCATATAGGAGCTTGTGGCGGTCATTTATCTGGGTTGGCAACAACCCAAAATATTTTACGAGCAAGTTACTTCTGGCCCACACTTATTAAAGATTGTATCGAGTCGGTTAAGAAGTGCCATCCGTGCCAAATCTTCTCATGGAAGATGAGGGCACATCCAGCTCCCATGTTTCCTGTCATCACCGTCGGTCCCTTCACTAAGTGGGGGATTGATTACACTACTTGCAACCCCCCATCAGCCAGGGGGCACCATTATATCATTGTGGTTGTCGACTACTTCACTAAGTGGGTCGAAGCCATGGCGACGTTCAAAGATGATGGAGAGACTACAGCTCTCTTCTTATTTAACCAAATTATAGCACGGTTCGGCGTCCCGAGAGAGACTGTCACTGACCATGGCAGTCACTTTCAGAACCAAATGATGTCTGAGTTAACATCAAAGCTTGGGTTACGGCAAGAACATTCCTCACCTTACTATCCCCAAGCCAATGGACAGGTGGAAGCTGTTAACAAATCTCTTAAAACAATGCTATAGCGAACCATCAACTCAGCCAAATCCAATTGGCATTTGATGTTATACTCGGCATTATGGGCTTACCGAATGTCAGTTAAGACTGCAACCGGTTTCTCACCATTCCAACTCGTTTACGAGCTAGAGGCAGTCTTGCCCATCGAATGTCAAATTCCATCTCTGAAATTGGCAGTACAGTTATTGTCAGACACTTCTCCACTTGAAGAACGGTTAGTACACCTTGAGTAGCTTGATGAACAGCGTCGCGATGCGGCCCTGGCCAACGAAGCTCATAAGCATAAGGTCAAGTGTCAATATGATCGGTCCGTGCGTCCTCGGGTTTTCTCTGAGGGTGACCTTGTCCTGGTTTACGACCAAGATAAGGACCCCCTGGGGGCAGGAAAGTTTAAACCCATGTGGTTCGGACCCTTCATTGTTAAGGAGGTTTTAAAGAAGGGAGCTTATCGTTTGGTCAATTTCGAAGGGAATGCTTTGGCGGAGCCTAGGAATGGGCTCTACCTCAAGAAGTATTACTCATAGAACGGTCACTGTGGGTAACTTTTTGTAACATATGTATAGTCTTTGTGCTATTACTTTTTTACATTTCTTTTGAAAAACGTGTCATGGACGTGTCATTAATGTTATCTTTCGTCACTATGGCAGATGTCAAGTGAGTCTGAGGTGTTCATTGGGTATGCGGATGGTGCTAGTCGACACATACCGGGTACATGACCCATCTTTACATCGACGATTCCTTAGGGTACGTCTCTTGGAACACAACTTTGATTATATTACATATTTTCATGTTCCTAGGAGTCTAAATCAAATCACAGATACTCTAGCTAATCACATTTTAGATTGGCATCTTGCTCACACATAAGAAGATCATGATCATACACATGTAAATACATTTTTGCACACATAATCCATAAAGACACAGAAAATAAATAAAAAACCATATATAAACATCCGAAAATCCTCAGAGTACATAGATGGGTGCAAATGCCTCAAAAAGTGGGAACCATAACGAGTCACTAGAGCTTATGCCCTCAAAAAATATATACATGTCAGTGCTCGTGGCACATAAAAGTCTATAAGTCTGTTCAGGGCCTATGGGCCCTGTTATAATCATACACAGCTCGACCCAAGCGCCTAAACAATCGGACCCATGTCCGAGGTACCCCCACAATATGAGTCTGCATGGAGGGCGGCAAGTCCTCTATCTCGGCCATGGGAACTGTGCGAGTGAGCTCAGTGAAGTTCCTCTCAATCCGCCTAAGAGCCCTCTCGGCCTCTCCTGCTGGGGGGTTCCCTGCTACTGCTACCCCCCTGGCGGCGGAAGCCGCGGCCTCTGGCCGTGGGAGGCGCCTGTTCCGTGCAAAATCGGCAGGTCGCACAGGTCCCACATCTGCACGCAACACAATGTTCACCCATCAAAACTCTGTTATACAAAAAACATGATATATATCAAAAAAGACATAAAAATTACATATGCAAACAAAAAAAAACTAGGTAGGTGGAGACTTACACATCTCCCCTCGCTCCTCACCAGGAGGCACTGGTATCGCTGGATCTCTGGAAAAGTCGATCCCGGCATATGGGTAATCCTCGATCGCTGGAATCTGTTGCGACAGCCACACAAAGAAATCATCATTGAAAGCCTCGGTGGTCCTCCCACCACCCTGTCGCGACAGCAACGCTGCCCATCTGCACACTGCCGGGAAAGTCACCAGATGTCCTCGTACTGTTAGCCAAGGACTAAAGCATGGAACTCTCTCAAAGAAAAATGAACACAGGATGGTCTCGAACCCAAAGTTCCTGTGTGTCCGCTGTCGGCAATCAGTCAATTGCCTCTTCATGCTCTCTAACAGTGTGGTACTCAAATCGAAAATCTGTGCATTCATGCACTGAATTGCACAGTTCATCTGTGCGCGCGAAGCCTGATGCACGGCTGTAGAGCCAGTAATCCTCCAAATGAGCGATAAAATAGTCTGTAGGGTGAGGCTGATGATCCTACTAATGGGCACCGAGGAAGGTCTCGGATCGGTCCCAGCCTTGCCATACTCTGCTATAAACTCCGAGACTTTGCTCAGCCCCGCAGGAAAGGTCTGAAAGTTGACTGGTTCCCCTCTCCTCGAGAGGCCAGTCAAAAAATAAATATCCTCGGTGGTGGGCACCAAGGATTGCCCCTCTATCATGAAGGCCTCTGCATCAGGGTGCCAATAGTCAACCAGGGCGTTCAGCAGCCTTGGTTGAGCGTGCATATACGGACACAGAAAGAATTTCACTAAGCCACACTACGTCAGCATAGCCATAACATTCGGATCTGCGGCCACTGCCTCATTGGCAGCCTCATGCTCTCTCTCTCTCCACTGAACATACATCCTGCAAAACACACAAAGCAAAAAAGTGGAGTTTAGATCTTGTACAAGTCAATTTTCCATTGCGCGGGGGTAACCCGCAGGCTGTCGAGGCGACAGTCACAGGTACCCGCACGCAGTTTTGACTCTGCGCATGGGTACCCGCAGGCTGTCTCTGGACAACTCGCGTTTTACTAGGGCCGACCTCTTAGAGGTCAACGACCACCCCCCAAACATGCTCAAATTTAATAAATAAAATATTGAAATGCAAGATGAGGGAGTTTGTACTTACTTGGCCCAAGCAGAAGTCTGTTTCATCCACTGTAGCTCCCGGAATCACGATCTTTAGCAAAGGGGTTCTTTTGGCTCCAGAGTCAATTTCCAAATTAGCAATGGTGATAATGAGTTGCCAGCTTCTATTTATAGAGTTTTTGGCCTCTTTTTATCACTTTTTTGGGCCCTTTTATCAGTTTCTTTATACCAAAAACCATTTTGAGTGGTTCAGGAGTGATGTGGGAGGGATTTGATCAGGTATTGGGACATTTTTCAT
>ML784614.1:122733-152412 GCA_009831015.1 Picea engelmannii
TGTCCTCCACCGTTTGGTTACTCTTCCAAACATATGGAGAGTTTGCGTTGCCTCCTGCTTCGTAGACTTATGATTAACATATATGTTGCTTGAGTCTTATCACTTGTCGTGCTATTGTCCAAGGGAAGTTTGTCACTAAGCCTGAGTTGGCCCCTCTGCAATATGTCTCTTGTCTGCATACCCGGCGGCCATCCTGAACGTCCAATCAAGTCTTTGTTCAAAATCACTGAAGCCTTCAGTCCGATCATCAAGATTATCAAGTCCATAACCGAAGAGCCATCGAAGACCTCTGGGTAGTGCAGTTGTACACTCATATTACACTCCTACCCGAGTTTAGAAGATTTTGAAGTTGTTGCTCGAGCTCTGAAGTACAGCCATCAGGCCGAATCAGCTTCTGGGAGATGGATACTTTAGATGTATATCTTTCTGTTTTTGAGATGTAGCTCCGCTGTGTATTATTCGCGACTACTCTTCATAGTTATTTGACATGGATCTACAGTGTATTTGATTGGTAGCCATGGTTCTATTTTATTCTGAGCATGGGTATGCCCACCTCGGAGAGACATTTGATATTTTTTTGCAGACGGCACCTCCTGATTCCTGATTCCTGGGCTCACTCATTCAGCATATCAGTACAGATTGGTAAAGAATTGGTAATGTATTTCGGCCATCAGATGTTCTTCTGACCTCACACATTAGGGGGCATCTGTTATAACCCTAAATTGCACCATCCATGCTTACCTGGCATCAGGCCAACTCATTTCCCTTCATTGCCAAAGCCATGCTGAACAGACTCTTAAAAAACCTCTTAAATTAAGTAACCCACGCCCTAACCTATCACTGGGCACGTTGGAACACGGGCAGGCCTTCTGCTGCACGCGTTGGAATGCTGGCTGGCCCACTACAGCCCGTGTTTACCTAAAAAAAGCACAAAATCAGGAAATTTGTCGACGGGACGAAAAGCTTTGGGTCAGTTAACTGGAACTCCCAACCATGCATGGCCGAGAGTTCGTCCAAAACCCTAGCTCCTTCTAGCCTATAAAAGAAGGGGTAGGGGTACTATTTGGAGGAGGAAAAAGATAGCAAAGAAACTCTGCCCAATTGNCGAATCCATTTGTCCCAACCCTTTAGCCTTTCCTCAAGCTTAAGGAGAATTCAAGCAAAGCAGTTGGAGGACAAAGAAGAGGAGGAGCCCAGGATCAGGATCGAGGAACGGTGGCCGGTCTCTAACATCATTGTAAGTGATTCATCTTGAGATTAATAAAAAGATACTTTTCCCGTCCCAAAATGCACGAGTCTTATATGTTTTATTCGATTTATGCTTAATCTCTAATCCTCTAGTAGAACAATAGCATGCATGCGTAGTTTTGTCTTGATTGCAGGATCGCTTTTTGGAAGGAGCAGCAGAAGCAAGGGGATAAAGTGCAACGGAGGATCTACACCAACCATCGATAAAATGGTTAGTTGGTTCTTCTCATGTTTGCATGTGAAAAAGGGTTTTAGATTTGGGGTAGAAGGTTAAAAGTAATTTCTTAAGGGTCATGATCTGCATGCAATTTTAAGCCCTAGCTTGTTAGTCCGTAGGGTATAATTTCCCAACAACAGTTCTCACTACTCATGACTTCATAAGTGCAAGTGTTGAGCTCTCATGCCCTTCTCCCGCGAATCCCCGAGACACGAGAAGTAAACGGAGCATTGACTCCCTTCTCTAGGCGATGAGTGTCCACCCATGAATCACGCAGGCCCTACCTGGAAGTTTTGTCATGTGTTCTCTCGGGCTCGGCTCTCGACACATTGCTACTCGCGACTTGAAACATCCAACCTTTGGTCTCTTACCTTGCAAAGCTACGATTTTGTGAGATCCCTGGATCTCTGCCACCTATCCTCCTCGGATGGATGGTCCTGATCCTCTCGTGGCTTCACCACTCGCGACTTGGAGCATCCAACCTTTGGGCTCTTACCTTGCGAACCTCTAAGTTCATGAGATCACTGGATCTCTGCCACCTGTCCTCCTCGGATGGATGGTCCTAATCCTCTCGTGGCCTCGCCACTCGTGACTTGGAGAATCCAACCTTTGGGCTCTTACCTTGCAAACCTTCAAGTTCACAAGATCCCTGGATCTCTGCCACCTGTCCTCCTCAGATGGACAGTCCTGATCCTCTCGTGGCTTCGCCACTCGCGACTTGGAGCATCCAACCTTTGGGCTCTTACCTTGCGAACCTCTGAGTTCGTGAGATCCCTAGATCTCTGCCACCTGTCCTCCTCGGATGGACGGCTCAGATTATTTTTCCCCTATTCACGAGGGCCTAACCCTCATCTATCTCCCTATAGATCTAACGACTATTGGGTTTTCTAGATAAGATTTGACGGTTCAGATCGGTCCCGATGCCGCGCCCCTTCCCACTACTCCTTGGACGTGGAAAAACCAATGGTCCAGATGTTCTCATGGACCCTGGGGTCTACGATTCCGATTTCCTTGCTATTCACGAAGATAGAGGAAAAAGGGTTAAGGCAATTCACTCCCTCGTTTATTCCTTCAATTTAATGGTAGTGAATGACCGCAGATCCCCCGACAGGATCTCATCTGTTGATCAATACTTATCCCTACGCTGCTACTTCAGGATTTTAAGAGGGTCATTCCTCTTCGTACAGGATTGTCAAGACTTGCACATTCAAGTCCTTTTTCCAGGTTCTTAGTAAACCTTTCTAAGGAGGGAATCTCTATGAAGAGGTCTATTCAGGGGCATTCCTAGATACAGATAAGGGGAAACAAATTCCCAAGAACAGACCGGAGATCTGACTTGGTTCAACTTATGCATAATTAGATTCATTTATCAACATAAGCCATGCGTGGTTTTTCTGTTATAAGCATATACAACTACTAGTACTGATCAAATACCACACAGACCTTCTTATAATGAAAACATTCACAGTTTCACAGCTTATGAGCATAATTATCAAAATACATATATTTCCAGATGCCAGAGGCAAAACACTTATCAGAAATAACACCAGGGTTAAGAAACTGCTGAGAGGGGTGCTCATTTCCACCCAACCGTAGGCTTAGCGACTCCCGTCGGATTTACCACTAGCCACCCCCGAGCTGAGACCACAATGTTGTGAGACTGTGTCTCCATTTTCCAGTGACCAGGAGCGAAGGTTGCAATCCTTCCTCTCTGCTATCACTCACTCTACGTATTGCGAGAGTTCTCCCCTCGCGTCTGCCCCTCATCACTTCTACCCCACGCCTTATCCTCTTGCGAGGTTGCGTGTGGCATGATTACCCTTGCATTCGTCAGACCTGATAGCTCTATGGATGGGTGGTTCACCTCCCATCCCTCATTAAACCATCTACCTACCAGCCTGTGAGACATTTAATTCAGGACCAGCAAGCCGCTTTTGGTTCTCCGAGCCAATGGAGTCCAAATATGGTATTAATTCTCGGTGGAAGTTAACACCAATTTTCCAGGTGCCTTCCACCGCCATCGTGGTCTCTTTTTCTGCACATCCCCTCTCAGCAGTCCTGCAATAAAATTCATAATGTTATTCACATTCATTGACCTTTTCCTCAAGGTCCATTTACATCACATATTCACATTTATGAGTTTTCCATAGTTCTTGGCCAATCCAGTTATTTTTACAAACTGGGGGAAACAAGGTGTTACAATTCCCTCCCCCTTAAAAAGGAACATCATCCTCGATGTTCTTATCTACTAACATGAATTGCATGTACAGAAGTAAACAAAATCGGATATGCTTGTCTCATGGAATCCTCCATTTCCCATTTAGCCTCATCTGGGCCAAAATGTTTCCATTGCACCTTGACCTGTGCAATGGTTCGGTTCCGAAGCGGGGTTTCCTTTCTATCCAGTATGCATTGGGGTTCTGGTATAAATTCTCCCTCCGGTTCCACCTGGATCACAAACCAATTGTTGGCAGCCAACTCACTTTTTCCATTGTCTTATAAGCTGCCTACACCAATGTTTTGCAAACATCAATCTCTCGTCGCAATTTTTAAATAAACGACATTTTTATTTTTGCGACGTTTACACATTTGCCTTTGTTTTGTTTTCACGACTGTAAGCGTGAAAACTTCGTCTTTCAAAGTCTCATTGAAATCATTATCTGAATTGTCATTATCTCTTTTATCGATATGCTTATTGCGCTTACATTGCACTTATCGTTATGCAGCTGGCAAAACTTTTTGATCTGTACTCATTGAACATTCTTGGATTGATAGTGTGACTTGGTTTCATTGAGTTTGTAATGCATTGGCATTTGGATTTAAATGTTATTTGACTTACTTGACCTTTGGTTTCATAAGATACATGGGTGTTATGATTTAAATCTTTCATATATATCCTTTTAATATGATACCTATGTTTGCGTTTGAATAACTATTGGCACGTTGGTTAAACTATTGATTATATGAGCTGATACATTGGCGCATATTTGATTTTGGTTTCAAATTGAATAATTGATGGTTTAAAACTTTAGCACAATGTTGATTGCGCATTGGTTTATACACTCACCATGTGTTTCATTGGTTGGGAAAATGACTTGATTGTTGAAATGCTATAATGGATTGAACAGCTATGTAAATCGACGGTTGTACTTTGGCAATAATTGTTTTGCATGGCAGAGATAAGCTCCACCACCTTCGCACGATGGCATTTATGCCTATCCCAAATTCATCGTTCACTTATGTTAGCTCAGGTAGCTCTGCTCCTGTGTGTGTTTTGATCCAAACCCTCGGCTTACCATGTGCTCGGCTCCATGGCACCAGTCGTGCGAATCGAGCCAAATGGCAACCAGGCCTTGTTAATGTTTGAAAATGCCCGCAAAGACTTTGAGGAAAATGAATGGATCACCTTTATACAACGATTTGTGGGTTTTAACCTCTGTGTTGCAAGACAATTCGCCTTGACTTTCGATGGTTGTAGAGCCAAAGTGGGTGACACCCAGTTGGAAATTGACGAAAAAATTATCGGCTCTGCTACAGGTTTACCTGCCACAGGCCAGCGTTGGTTCAAAAATTGTAAGGTCGAGGAGGTTCCATGGACACTACTTTTCCTCTCGCGAAAGGTCACTTCTTGTGACAGAGGTATGCCCATCTCTGCACTTAAACCATGATGGCATGATACTTTGATGATAGTCAAGCAGTTCATGACCTGTGAAGGTCGATACAGACTCATTTTTCTCTACCACCTGCGTTTGCTAATGAATTTTATGGGATACTCGTTGAATATACCTTTTTACTTTCATCTTAGCCTATATAAAATGTCGAAAATGTTTAAACGGCAGGAGGCTGACAGTAGCCTGTTCTACTATGGGCTTATTAAACTTATCGTTATGCATCACTTGATTTTACACGGTGATAGTTGGAGGGATTTCATAGCTCGGAATGGTTTTGACGACACTGACCCTATCCAGGTTGACAAACCTGTGGTGAGTGAAGCCAAGGCCGAGCCGCCTATTCCCTTCCATATCCTACTGCCTCCTCCTAAACCCTTGGCCGACCCTAAGGTTGACTTACCCGATGCTATAACTGAGAAGTGTGAGACTATTAAGAAGCCTGCGAGCAAAAATCCCAAGGCAAACCCTACTTCTAATGCTAAAGGGAAAAGGAATGCCCGGCTCATTTCGAGAATGGCTAGAAATAAGCCCAAACCCTCTGTGGAGCGAGACCCTATTGTCCTTAGTGAGGATTCTGATTCTGATGTGGAATGTTTCTTAGCCAACGAGTACCCTTACTCGTAGGTTTTCTGTCCCGAGCCACCTTACGATTTCGTGTCGAATCTTCCCACCTGCCTGAGGAATGACCCTAGCTACCCTGGTATTAAACTGCCTAGCGAAACCCTCAGTAATGTGATCAAACCCTCGCCTGCTCTTTCAAAACCCACACAGTCATCCTGTGACCAATGCGATTTATGGTTGGAACGATACTACATCGACGTTCCCATACTCCAATCGAAAATTCAATCACTGGAAAGCCGAATTCAGGTGTTGACCAGCCAAAGAGACCAACTCCAAGCAGCTGAGAAGAAGCAGAAGACGACAGGCTCCATCCTTTTCAAAAATGTTGAATCGGCCATAGCCGTTATCAACTCCAAATTGTCGTGATCCAGCCATATAGGTATTATTTTTATATCATTTTAGTTCTGTGAGTGACCATGAGTAATATAGTGATTGAACTTTAGTCTTCGAATAGCTCTGTTTACATTTTGAAATGATTCTGTCATAATGTGTTTATCCTGTACAGTGTTTTCGCTTGCTAAAAATGAATGGAATTTCGATTCGGTTACATGATTTACCCAGCTTAGTCACTGATGGATTTTATTAGATTTAATTGATTTTCGATTGGATTTGATTTGTTAGATTGAGTTAAAATTGATGGTTTGCTTTCGATCGAATTCGTTGTGAATACGATCATGTTTGGATTTGATTTCGTTATGGTTTGTATACTGTGATTGGCAAACGATTTCAACGAGTTCGGTTGTTACGATTTTTAATATGTTGTGTCCTATGATTTTCTAAAATTGGGAATACAACTCTGTTCGATTTTAATGTGGAAAGAATGACTCTGTCTGCGCAAATAATATTCATGCCCGAATCATGGAATGGATTCGATTCATGACAACTATGCTAAACTCCCAGCCAATTAATTCGCTTGATTGACTTGTTGTTAGTTCGATCATTTTCATGCGTTAGATTTGTATCATAAAGGAATACTCTGTTTGATTTTAAATTCGCAAAATGAATTAATTGACTGTGTTATCTGTACCAAATCCGGTTACAATTTGTTTGAATGGAATGATTTTGGTCAAGGTCAATCGATCTTGTTTACCCCAATTCGCAAAAACAAACGATCGGATATCTCATACAAACTCTATTACACCCTGTTACGATCTCGTTTGTGGACAGTTATGCGCTAGTGTTGGTTTAATTCGCTCATGGTATAAATCGTTTGATATGTCATTACAGCTATAACGAATTGTAAATGATTTTGTGTGGATTCGATCATATCTTCTGTTTAAACATTGCCTGCGATTTGTTTGATCATATTGGTTTCAATTGGATATCAAACGATTTCTCAGCGGTTAATGATGATTCTGTTCACCCGACTTATGATAACAATCGAAACAGAGTACACCTATCTCTGTATTCGGTTGAATGATTTTGATCCTGTTTGATTTCGAATGGTATAATAATTTTAAACTAAATGATTCGTTTTCAAATATCTATTGGATTTTAATTGACTTTAATTCTTTAAAAGATTTTTAATCAATTTTAATGTTGATTCTGTGTCTTATTTTAGACTAGCTACAGAATCAGAGGATTCTGTATCTAGTCTATAGAATTAGATTTTTATTGTTTTATTAATAAAATATCCCTCTAACTTGCCCATTTCTGGCCTGTTTCAGGTAAATTCGAATTGCATGGGACATGCTGGACAGTTCAAGAGATATTTGGGTGTTTTAGTTTTATTGTAGTTTCATAGGGAGGTTTTACCCTGTGGAAAACTTATAAATACTTATTATTTTTGTAATAAGGATCATCCTCACTTGTGGGAGAACCAGGCTATGGAATTTTAATACAAACTAAGACAGAAGTTGATGTTCTGCTACAGCTTTCGCTTTTCATAATATCAATCTTTTGTTTCATGTTTATGCTTATCAATTTGCATTTGATTAGTGACTACTTTAGCTATCATAGTCTTTTGCAAAATGATATGATTTAATTAATATGATCCATGTCTGATTTCTTTCATCAATCTAAAACACAACGATTACTTGATTCAGTTTATGAATGACAGATTTCTCTTCTTCATCAATTGAATTATTTTGTATAAGTCTTTGCATACGGGTTTATCTAATCGTAGAGATTTATAAATTATATGATTGTTGTGAAATTAATGTCTTGTTTGTCCTGTAAACAAACTTGAAGAGCATCGCAGCTATCGTTTACGAGAAGCTTCTGGATTATTCGGTGTGGGTTTCCTCCCTCCGATCTGCTAAAACAGTCATCATACACAGGACAAATTTGGAGTGTTTCCAGGTCAGTTTGTTATTTATTTGTTTAGTATATTTATTAGTAGTTTAGTTAGATATATGTTTTAGTTTAGATTAGTAATTAGAATTAGTAGTTTAGTAGTTTAGTTTAGTTAGTTTTCTGTTTTATTTTTTTTGTTCATAAAATTATAAAATCAACAAAATTATCTGTCTATGTCTTAGGGCAGAATGCAAAATGAGTTTTTCAGGTTTTATTCAAATCTGTAAATTGTAGATATTGTACATTTTGTGAATAAGTTATATTTCAGTTAGTAGTTAGTTAGTTAACTAGTTTGAGTTAGTTTAGTATTAGATATTAGATTATATATATATAATAGTTAGATTAGTTAGTTTGTTTTAATAGTTAGTTTTTTTTTAGTTAGATTAGTTTATTAGTTAGTTTTAGTTAGTTTTAGTTTAGTTTGTTTAATTTGTTTTCTTTTAGTTAGATTAGTTTTAATAGTTAGTTTAGATTAGTTTTCTTTTGTTTTCTTAGGACCTTAGATCATCTAACGGAGCCGCTAAACCCGTCAGGGTGGTTCATCCCAAACGGATTGGGTTATTAGACAACCCCGGACCAGTTCCACTCTCTCAATTGACGGACGATCGATTTCGCCCGTCAACAAATGGCGCTAGAAGGAGGGCATGAACTTAATTAATGGCACGAGGTGGTTGCAAGACTCCTCCACCCCTTAATTTCTCACCTATAGTGACTAGAAGCCATTCACACGATAATATTCCCCTTCAAACGGTAACTACTTCAACCGAAGATCCACATATCACAGTTGAGCCAGCAACCCCTAATCCTACAAGTGGTGACATACAAGAGATTTTCCACCAATCTATTATTAAAACACATAATGCCTTAGCCCATTTGAGGCAACCAAACCGTCCATGGGGTCAACCTTTGGACTTCTCTGATATCAGAGAACAATTAGGTGACACTAACCTCACTATGAATCCTGCATATCCAAACTTAAATCATGCTGCAGGAGGATCTGGGATACCTCCTTCACCACCTCCATCATCTCCTTCCTCTTCTGGAGGAGATTCCTCTGACGAAGGCAATTCCCCTTCTCAACCTTCCACACCCACTACCCCAATGGAAAATCAGAGCAACCCTGCTAGACCCTGGTTGGACCAGGATGTCGTATCCATACCTGGAGCTCAGCATCCTTTACCCAAGCACCCGGAGAAATGGCTTCCCAAGTTTGATCTTGACTCAAAACAGATTGTTGAAGATCATATTAAAAATTTCATGTTAGCCATAAGACTCTGCAATGTCGAACATGAAGACGTTGCCTGTAGGTTGTTTCCTTATACTTTCGAGGGTAATGCATCCACTTGGTACTTTGCCCAACAACCCCATACCATCGTGTCTTGGGAAAAGTTTGAATCATGATTTTTGGAAAAGTTCAGAGACGGTAAGCCTCCGGAAGTCCTAGTCATGGATCTTTCTAGCCTAAAAATGAACCCAAAAGAAAAAGTTAAATACTTTAATCAAAGATTCTTAACACTTAAAAATCGAATCCCTGCAGATTCTATGCCTTCTGAGAGTCTTATAATAGCATACTACACTAAATCTTTGCATCAGAGCATAGCTATTTGGGTTAAATGATCTAAGAAAGCCACATTGTTAGAGGCCTTCGAGGAGTTCAGCCAAATCGAAAAAGACATACTTAGTCTTAAAGATTCTTCTAGCAATGAAACTGAGACTGTTTCTTCTTCTAAAAAGAAGATTGAAATACTCCCCAAACCCACTCATAGTAAAACACAACCTGAAAGCTCTGTGTTACCCATGATTTTAGTCATCATGATGATGTATTAAGGATGGTGTACTCAGGCTCTTCATTAGAATCTTTTCCTAAGAAAAGTTACCTTCATCTCTCTCCAGAAATTATATTTTTGAGGAAGGTTCGCAGGCTACCTATAAATTTTCCTACGAGAATGTATGATTCTCGCAGGCTACCTTAAGCCAGGGTGCGAGAAGTTCACACTGTTTCTAACTGCTAGGGTGCGAACACTTTCTAAAGAAGGGAAAAAGGATGAATTATCGAAGCTTCTAGAAGGGAATCTTCTAGAAGGATGAGATGGCATTCGAATGGTTATCTAAGTACTAGCTTTCCTGACATATTGGGATCATTCTTATCTAAGTAACTAATTCATTTCCTCCTATATATTGAGAGGATTCTCATGGAAAAGGTTAGAAGCAAACAAGGTTAAGAAAATATTGGAGAATTTGTGGAAGATTGTGTGAAGGACGGATGCTACAGCAGCTAGAGAACTCCATCAAGGTTATCAAAGGTGGTTGATTTTCTTCATACAAGTGAGCAAGGGTGTGTGTCAAAGCCAAGGGCCATCGAAAGGAGTTTTTCAACATCAAGGCTCAGGTTGTAAGCTTTGCTTTCTATCAATATAATACAGTAATATGTCCCTTTCCCATAAAGCTAAGTCTACTTTATTGTATAACTCCTTGATCATATACTTAGATTGATTGTTGAATATGTTTAGTTGTCTTCACTTCGATTGGTTTGTATTGTCCTGGTCTTGACTTCACAAGAGCATTGGAGCGAAGCTGGAACAACAAATACCCAAGGAAGCGATCATACGGTACGTTCATGATTATTGCCTCCTAGTCCATTCAATAATCTAAATCTAGGGAAAGAGTATTATTCTGTCTTGATTTGTTCTAGATCCAGGTGGATCTAGGGAGATCGGTTTGTGTCCACACTTACGGATTTATCCTATAACAAAATTGGTGACTCCACTAGGGAACAATCCCATTTTTTGGTGGCTTTTTGTGTTTTTCTGTGGCCATTTGCTTTGGTTTCATTTTTCTCCCATCCTATAAGTCTCTGAGTCTTCAGGATATCCTGATAGACCTTCTGAGTCCAGAAGCTTTTTGCATTTTTACTTCATTTTTCAAATTGTTTGATATGTTCAGGAATTCTCGCACTGCGTTCCATTGCAGCCTACAAGAACTGGTTAGGTTCGCACCCTGCTCATAGGGTTCAGTGCGAGGTTCTCGCACCTTGATAAAAGGTTGCCTGCGAGAATCATAGATTCTCGCACTGTGTTATATAGCTTACCTGCGAACAGTCTTTTTCAAAATTTTTGAATTTGAGGTTTGGTCTTTCTGACTGCCCAGAATAGTTGGAATACCTCTTATGAGTTTCTTGGATCTTTGATTGATATATTTCTTGCTTTTGTTTGCATGCTCGAACAATTTTAGGGTTTCAAGGTTTTTCTTAACATTGGTGACTTGACTTTCGTTTCTTGACTCTTCTTAGAAAAACCATTCTCTCTGGCTTCAGATTCTGAGTGTGTTTGAATTATTGGGATTCAGTGATTGGTTGAAGGTTAAGTTTACTTGGTTTTTTCTCATTTTCTTATTGGTTTGAAAGCACATTTTCATTTGCATTAAGAAGACTATTCGGTTTTTTCTTTGTTTTTGCTTTCGTTGAAAGAGTTGATTGGGTTGTTATTGCTTGATTCTTTGTGATTTGATTTTCTGCTCTCTCATTGATATAGTGCGAGTTCTTTTTGAAAAGTGAACACAAAGTTTTTCTTTCATCAAATTGTTTTTTTTCATTTACAAAACATTGAAAACCGAATTATAGGGATTGTTGAAGTATTGAAAAAGAGAAACATAGAGGTTAGTCATTTGATAACTGATTGTTTGCATTGATATTTGAAAGGAAATTTTGCATATAATTCGTGGTTGATTTGGAAAACTTATCTCTCTCCCATATATAGGATTCATTGAAAGAAAAGTGATACATTTCATTATCATCCTTGAATTATTGGGTCAGAGTCATACAACACAAGTTTCATTTCTATTACCTTTGAGTAAACAACAGCCCTTAAAAACATTGCGTAATCTTAAAATTTATCTAGTAACTCTTTTCTAGGGCTCTTTTACACCAACATTTAGTTAGGCTAGTGCTTTGGAGTAGGAAGAGAGATACCCTCTCCAAAAGCTCAAAACACACAATAGCATCTTCAGTTAGGGAGTGTTAAATTCCATTTGCAACATATTGTCCTGGGAAGCCCTTCTAACACAAGGGTCAAGCACTAGGTCGCATTGGTGTTGGCAGAGTTACTCACCCTGCTTTGTTGACATCAGTGTAGAGATTGCACGTATTACAGGGGTCACTCTGAGGTATACCCACAATGATGAGTGGAATCCTTTTGAGTTGATTTTGGGCTAGATACCCTGCCCTTGTGTGTGGATCGGACTATCGACTGTTCCCCCATGCTGTACTGTTGTTGGTGGTGACCTTAGTGGCCTATCTCTCTAGTTTCTTACCCAAGGTGACTATGAAGGGGAAATTCTTCACGGTACCTGGAATTGACGTTGATCAAACTCACTCGGGCTCCTTGGAGGGTATACCCACGATTATGTGTGGGAGCTTGCACCAGGGTGTAAGTCCGTTAAGCAGGTCATCAACGTAACTTTTCCATCCTAGCCCCGCCCCTTCTCGTCTCGTTGTTACGACGTTGGATTTCATCACCAACTAGTGGCTTTGATATTAGAAGGTTTTTGTTTGTCTAGTGATTGTTTCCTAGATTTTGTTTACTAGTGCGTGTTGTTTGTTTCTCGCAGTTAACCTTAAGAATTTCCTCATGGAGCTTGTCACTTATTTACAATTTCTCCCCCACAACGTTCACGTAGAATGCAAGGTTTATCTCCAGAGCATCTGGACGATTCTCAACTTTTGACTACCGGTACACCTGAGGGCTCTCCTCGCCAAAGTGAAGTCCCAGTTGTTACCCCACCACACGGGGAAACAAGTGACGTTCCAGTTGTCACCACACCACAAGTAGAATCCACTGAATCTCTAGAACCTTTTCGAATCACCAATACTAGAGAGGATTATCGCATTCGCCATGGTGAATGACCATTTGTGCGATTAAATTCTTCTGAAGAAGCAATTGTTACCTCTTCTGAATCAACTGTTGGGCCTTCTCCTGGTGTAGTAGGCCAAGATACTTTTTGGTCAGGTGATATTCGAAGGGTCCTTTTTGGTACTGAGGCACCTCCCATCTACGAAATCAACCCTCCGGTGTTTTCTGAGATAGAAACTACACCAGAGACTACCACTTATCATTTTGTTCTTCCTCCCGAGATGGCCCATCTCACGAATACTACGAGTGTCCAAACCAGACTTACGGCAGCTAGTCTTGCTCCTATCAATACCCAACGAATGCCTGAGGTCAATCCGACACTACCACCTGGTTATCATGCGTTGAATTATTTGTTGAATGCTTCCAACCCAACACCTCCGCAAACCCCAACCGGTTCTCCAGGTGGTCCTCCTTTTCCTGGGTACTCTATTCCCAGTTTTATTCCGATGCTCCCTCCTTTTCCTTCTGGTAATCCTAATCCTAGTGGCACTATCCCTACCGTGGCACCAAATTTGCAGATTCCTGTTGGTGGACAAGGTGGTACGATTCAATTTCCTCTTATTGGTCAAAATCCAATTGATACACAACCTTCAGTTGGCACACAACCTACGATAGGGGGACCAACCTCACCTTTTGGACAAAAAATACCTCCTAAACTGGCCCAGTATTGGAATCGGATTTTACAAAAATTTCCTCAAAATACTGGGGGGCAGCAAACTGTCCCTACTATAGGCCAACCCTATCCAGGTATACCTAATCCTATTTGGGGTCAGAGTTACAGTACTCAACCTCAGGTCCCTACTCAAACACAAGGTTACCATCCTTGGAATTACTATCCTCTCCAACCACCATCGAATCAGCCAGGGTCTTCCCAATATGGGCAGACTGCTTACGGTCCTACTGGTTTGCCGACAGGGCTTCCACCCTAAAGTCACCAGTACCCCCAAGTTAATAGACAGTTACCTTTTCTTGCTACTTTGGATTTGCCAGATTTTTCTAGGATTCTAAATGATCCTATTCGTCACTCTCCCCAATGGCCCGTTATTCCAGCCAAGCTTCCATCCGATATTCCTAAATTCGATGGCAAAGTGGGAGAGGACCCGAAAAATCACGTGATGACTTTTCATATATGGTGTTCATCCAACTCTTTGATGGATGACTCTATTCACCTACGTCTTTTTCAAAGAACCCTTACAGGGTCTTCTGCGAAGTGGTATATTGAATTGCCACGAGGTTTCTTCTCTGATTTCAATACTCTAGCTATGGATTTTCTTACACATTACCAGTTATCGATCCGGTATGATACCGGGACTGAGATTTTAAATTCCTTTAAACAAACTGAAGGCACTCACATCTCGGATCATATACATGAGTGGAGACGGAGACGACGTCTCATTAAACTTGAACTCCCTGATCAGTTACTGGCCGAATGGTTCACAAAATCCTTTGTGAACGAAATTGGTAAAGACATTGCCATGGGTGGTGTTGTTACGGAGGAGCAGGCTATAAGTCGTGCCCAATACCTTGATCTCGTTTATTCGCAAACGAGAACACTTTACGATTTTCTACCTGAACTACCCCGTCCTGGTACTTCCAGCACTTCAACTACTCTAGCTGCCTCGCATGCAGCCGATGGTGTGATTGGTACTACCCATACCGACTCACATTCTGTTTCAAATACAACCCCAAAATCTACATCTTCTAATGTTCAAAATGCTATGTCTCCTACCACTCCCATCGGTAAAACCTCTGAGGTGAACGTTGTTCAATCTACCCCAACCGGTAAAAATAAATCTAAAAAGGGGAGAGGCAAGAATAAGGAGGGCAAGAATAATAATCCCACAGAACAAACTAAAACTCCTCCTGTTGAATATTGGGATAAGCGCAAACCATGATACCCTTTCCTTATCTGTGGTGACGATCACTATACGAAGGATTGTCCTCAACGTGTCGAAGTTACTAAGTTCCTTCAAGGGATGCCAAAACCATCTACGCCGGCAGTCTTGTCCCAACCCTTCCCGTCTCAACAACAGGCTCAGTTGGTCATCCATGATCAACCATCTACTTCTATGACATCATATGTTTTGATGTGTACTGGTGATTCGAAGCAAAATGACGTTGCAATCGCAACTAGAGCCAAAGATTATTCTCCATCTAAGGAGAAGGTTGACGATTTACCTCCTGCTTTGGTACAACCCTCTCCACCAACTCCACCTACGAACGGTCCTCTTCATCTCGAAAGACCGAGCCTCGATACAGTCGTCCGACCCCCTAAAGGTGTTGTTCGGAAGTCAGCTTTCAATCCTCATGCTCGTGCAGCCCAGAACTACAGCATTGAAGAATATCTGGCCCAGGCACCTTCAGCGATGTCATCCCTTGAAGTCCTTTAGTCTTGTCCTGCACAACGGAAGGCTCTGTTGAAAGCTATAGGTGGAATTGACCCAACAGATATGAATTTAATAGTCTTTGACTTGGAAGATCACATTCCAAGGTTACCCCCTCAGCTTGTGTTTCAAATTCAAGTTGTTGTCTCTGACAAGAACATTTTCTGAACTGTTATCGATGAGGGTGCCTCTACGTGTGTAATGTCTTTTGCTTGTTGGAAAGCCATTGGCTTTCCTCCTTTAAATGAATCACAAAATACTTTGAAAGCCTTTAATGGTTCTGGTTTTAAGCCTTACGGTGTTCTTCCATCATTTCCCGTTACTCTAGAAGGTAAGACAGTCCAAGTTGAAGTGGAAGTCTTCGATGCTCCCCTTGATTATAATCTTCTGCTTGGTCGTAGTTGGATCGATTCCATGCGCACTGTTGTGTCAACACTTTTCTGTGTAGTACATTTTCCTCATCAGGGAAAGGTTGTTACGGTTGACCAACTTGCCTTCTTTAATATTGATACTCGTACTGGCAACGTGCCATTTATATATAAGACCCCACCGAGTTACGAGAATGTCGGTGTCGGCCTTTTAAAAGACTCTTCATTGATGGGTACTTTTCCCATTCTGCCACTCGATGTTCCACGCCCATCCGTAGCCTCGATCAATATGATCTCTGTCATACCTCATGAACTTCCTGTGTCTTCCGACCCTTGGATAGTCCCTGACCCAGGAGATCACAATCGTTTCGGCAACGACATGCCGTTAAGTCCGGTTGAGTCGGCTTATCATGCCATTCAATCAGCAACACCTTCTACCTCTTATCTTGATGAGTTGTCTCCTGATCCTTTTCGTGTTGTTTTTCCTACTGACGAGATGATCATGTATGTCATGGAAGACACCCCTTGGGACGATGGGCATCATCGTTCCATACTCTTTCTGGAACAACACACTATCGAGAACTACCAACGGATTTCGACTCCGTCAACCGTTGTTGTCATATCGACCATTCCCGGATCTACACATGATGTGTTTTCCGAAGGGAACCTCAGTAATATATCTCCCACGATTCCCATTGCTATATCCGTTAAACCTGGGATAGTTGAAAATGTTCATATTGGAGCTAACTCCAGAGGAAATTGTCACTTATACATCTCTGTTCAAAAAAAATTGTGATATATTCGCCTGGAGTTACGAAGAGATGCCAGGTATCGACCCTTCTATTGTTGTGCATGAGATAAAGAGATACCCCGAGGCTAAACCTGTCCGGCAGCGCCTACGTCCTGTACACCCACGTAAAGTGGCAGCTATCAAACTTGAGGTTGAAAAACTTCTCAAAGCCGGCTTTATTTATCCCGTGGCTCTGACAGAATGGGTTTCCAACCCTGTTCCAATTGATAAGAAAGGTGGCAATATTCGAGTATGTGTTGATTATAGGGATATTAACAAAGCCTATCCAAAAGACAACTTTCCAACCCCTTTCGTTGACCAGATTGTCAATGACTGTGCCAGAAGTGAAATCTTCTCTCTCATGGATGGTTTCTCCGGCTATAATCAAATTAACATCACTCCTGAGGACCAACATAAAACTACGTTTATTTGTCCTTGGGGTACTTTTGCCTATAGGAAACTCCCCTTCGGTCTTAAGAACGCTGGCACGACATTTCAACGTGCTATGTCTTATGATTTTCACGATATAAAGCATATCGTTCAACCCTATTTGGACGATTTACCAGCTCACTCTTTACGTCGAGTCGATCACCCCACTCATCTCTGAGATATTTTCGTTCGTTGTCGGTTCTATCGTATTCGTTTAAACCCTCATAAATGTGTTTTTTTGCGTAGAATCCGGCTCTCTTCTAGTTTTCATCGTTTCACGTCAAGGGATCAGGGTGGATCCACTTAAGGTTGAGGCAATTCTTAATCTCCCTCCTCCTTCTACATTGCGCCAGTTGCAAAGTTTGCAGGGGAAAGCAAACTTTCTTCGTCGTTTCATTCCTAATTACACCGAGATTACTCGTGGTTTTACCCGGCTACTGAAGAAAGGTTCAGACTTCGTTTGGGATACTATTGCTAACAATTCTTTTGAGACTTTGAAGTTATCCCTCACACGAGCTCCGCTTCTCTTTCCTCCTGATTATAGTCGTGATTATTTTCTTTATCTTGCTGCCTCTGAGTATACCATCGGCATGGTTCTGGTCCAAGAGGATGATGCACACGATGAACATGTTATTTATTACTTGAGTCGAAGTCTCACATCCACGGAGATCAAGTATCAACATGTTGAAAAACTGGCCTTGGCTGTCGTTCAAGCGGTTCAACGTTTTCGGCATTATATCCTCTCAAGGAAAACTACTGTGATTTCTCATTGCAACCCCATGAAAAATATTTTGACACATCAATTGATGGGGGGAAAATACTCCAAGTGGATTGTCATACTCTAGGAGTTTGACTTGGAATTCGATCGCGCCACGTCTAAGAAATCCTTAGTTTTCGCTGAGTTGATATGTGATTTTCCTCACTTTGCCACGAAAAATGTAGTAGTAGATTCATTGCCCGATGAATCACTTTTCCTTATTAGCACTGACGATATTTGGTATGGGGATATCATTATATATCTCCAAACCCAGACTTTCCGGTTTGCTTTGTCTAGTTCTGAACGACGTCACATCCGTTATCAAGCACGTCAATATATCATCCTCGGGGATACTCTTTACCGTCGGGGAATTGACTCTGTTTTTCGATGTTGTCTGACGTTTGATGAAGCCAAGAAAGCTCTGAATGACTGCCATTCCAGAGCATGTGGTGGTCATATGTCTGGGTATGCTACTGCCCAGAAGATCTTACGCACTGGATATTTTTGGCCTTCTTTGGTCAATGACTGCATTACTGTCGTTCAGAAATGCCATGCCTGCCAGACCTACAATCAGAAAGTTCGGTCGCATCCTGCTCCTCTACATCCTGTGGTCTCAGTTGGTCCCTTCACGAAATGGGGCATTGATTTCATGACATGTCACCCTCACTCGGTCGGGGGGCATGGTTACATCATTGTAGCTGTTGATTACTTTACAAAATGGGCCGAGGCGATGCCAACATTCGATAATACTGGAAAGACTGCAACGTTGTTTCTTTTTAACCATGCCATAGCTCGTTTTGGTGTTCCTCAAGCTATCGTTACTAATCACAATAGTCATTTTAGGAATTTTATGATGTCTGAGCTTACAGAAAAGTTGGGTCTTCGTCATGAGAACTGAACACCCTATTATCCACAAGATAATGTCCAAGTCGAAGCCATAAACAAAGTTCTTATAACTATGCTTTGACGGATGATAGGAATTCATAAAACAAGCTGGCACACGATGTTGTTTTCGGCATTGTGGGCATATCGGACATATGTCAAATCCTCTACGAGGTTTACGCCTTTTCGATTGGTCTATGGTGTGGAAGCTATTCTTCCAATAGAATGCGAGATACCTTCTCTGAACCTAGTTGTCGAACTCTTACCCAATACTTCTGTTGAAGAAGAACGTCTGTTGTATCTAATGCGATTAGATGAAACTCAACGTGACGCCACTCTCATAATAGAAGCCCAGAAGAAACGTGTCAAGGCACAGTATGAAAAGCATGTTAAGCCTCACGTTTTCTCTGAAGGTGATCTTGTTCTTCTTTATGAACAGGATCGAGATGTCTTAGGAGCTGGGAAATTCGAACCAATGTGGTGAGGTCCTTATATTGTTCGTCGAGTTTTGGAAAAAGGAGCATATGAGCTGGTTGATTACGATGGTATCCCTTTGAGTGAACCCAGGAATGGGTTGTACTTGAAGAAGTATTATGCATAAGTCATTTGTGCACAAATACTTGTATTTTATGTATCATACTTTGCGTGTGTTACTTTAGTTTTCTTTTGACGTTATCTAGTCTCTGCCCTTATGTGACGTTGTGTTTGATTGCTAGATGTCGGAGTCTTCGCTACCCTATATTGGCTTCGTTGATGGTGCTATCCGTAGTACTCGGAACCTCGCTTCTGCTGCGTGGGCAATCTATGCCCCAACAAATGAACTTGTATCTTTACAAGGTGTATGTCTTGGCCGTGCAACCAACAACATTGCAGAGTATAGCGTCGTGATTGAATTATTGGTTGATGCTATCTCACTCGGAATTAGTCATTTGGTTGTGCGACTCGACTCGCAGCTTGTAGTACTATAGCTAAGTAATATCTACTCTATTCGAATTCCTACTTTGTTAAGGGTGTATTTGCGAATTCGCCTCTTGGAACGATATTTCGATCACATTGAATATCAACATATTCCTAGATGTCTTAATTCATTAATAGATGCATTGGAAAATTATGCATTGGACAGACATTTGAACCATTTATAAATCAAACACATTAAAATTCATACAATATAAAGTAAACCGGTAGAAGCCATCTGTATATAACGATCAAAAGAGTTTGTTGTTTTTTACAAAAAGTTTGTCCGAAGACCAAAATATCAAAAATTGAAGCTCATAGCTTCTACAAAGTGACGTCATGGATGATGTTCATGGTAACACGCTACTTCCCTAGCAACCCTACGGAGCAGTCGACCCATAGAGGTTGATAATCCTACAGTGTGACGATGATCGCGTCATGGAATCTCTTCCAGAGTCATATCTAGAATGTCTGCTGTCAGGCCTTCTAAATTCTGTTCCACCACCAAATAATCTTCAGCATACTGTGGTACTACTGTTGCTGCTTCTCCTAGCCTATGGATAGGAGAACTGTCGGTGGGTCTATACAATCCAACATCTGTGTTATCAACAAATATTTTTGAATTAGTCTTTGGATAAACAATATAAAACAAAAACATTTGAATATGATAAAAATTCAAAAACATTTAAAAAGAGAAAATGTGTGTACTTCTTACCGAGGTCTCCCCACTGAGCATCCTTAGTTAGTGCCAAATATGGATCTCCTTGGAAATCCAACCCGGCATAGGCGTAGTCATCGACCATCAGCATTTGGTTACGGAGCCAGTCAAAGAAAATATCGCCGTATTTGACGATTGGTCCTGCCACGTGTCGGGCCATGAGTCGACACCATCTAAGCATGCGTGGATCCCTAGGACCCGATAGGTTCCACTCATCCTGTAGTCTAAATATAGGGACCCTCTCCAGGAAGAAGGACACTAGTAAAGATCCATACCCAAATTGTTTCAATTCACCTCGCCTACATTTAGTTAATTGCCTTTTGATACTGCGAAGCACAGCATCGGCCCAGTTGAATACACGAGGTTCAGTACACTCGATGGCATACTGGAAGTAGCTCTGTAATGCCATATGAGGAGTAGAACTCCCCGCCATCCGAGCAATAGTAAAGAGGATAGTGCGGAGGGTCAAGTCTTGTACCCCCCAGATAGCAACTTTTCCCTTTTTCCTCTCAGCCTCTGGTACACAGTATTGATTGCAATATTCACTCATCTTGAGGCCACCACCTCTACTGTCGGTCATACTGACATAATACCCACGCCTGGATAATCCTTTCAAAAAGTATATGTCCTCGATGTCTATGGACAAAGTATGAGCTCCTACAATGAAAACCTGTTGATCTGGATCCCACATCCGGACTAGATACTCCAGTAGTCTGACCTGGGCCCTCATGCCTGAAATGCGAAAGTATTTTAAGAGCCCACAATCTCTCAATGCAGCTATAGTGGGCGGATGATTCTTGGCATTTGCGTTATCCTCTTCATGTTCTCGTTCTCGCCACTCAAGCACCATGTTTGTGGCTATTTACCTGCACAAGAGACATAAAAAGAGGATTAATGCTTTTATTCATGATATAGATCTTTTTCATTGGCTCAATATTTAAAACAAATTTGAGATTGCGGTTCTCGCAGGCGCCTCTTTTACACCGTGTGAACACCTCGCAGGTGGGTCAAGACTCACCTGCGAGAACGCATCATTCTCACAGGTCCCGTATGGGTAGCCTGCGAGAATGCCTATGCGCATGTAGGGTTCAAAAACCAACTTGAAACTAAGAAAATAACCAATGAAATTAAAAATTTTAACCATGAAGATATCAAGAATGGATGGCTTACCTCAATGCTATAGATGGCGCGTCGAATGACCTCTTGTAGCTCTCGCAAATCAACACCGAATTCGGAGGGTAAAAAGGGGGTTTTGGAGTTCAATAGTGAAAATGTGAAATGATATGGTAAAAATGGTTATTTACTCATTTAAGTTACTTTTTACTATGTCATTTTTGGGTTTTTATATTTATCTATTGTTTAAACCTAATCACTAATATCAAGATGAGTGTAATGACTTGCAAGTGTGATGATGATAACTAAACACAAGGGTATGACATATTTTTCTTCGTTATGGTGTGTTTTTTATTGTTTTTAGGGTTTTTACATAAAACCTTCGAGCATCATTTTTGTCCGTTCTTAAGCTCGTAAATACAAGAGAACGTGATCAAGCATAGTTTTATCACTTTTTCGGGCTCAACAAGGTTATACGAAAAAGGAACCCCCCTGGAGTCCTCTTTAAGCTCTTTTCAGACTCTCTAAACATGAAAATATCACCGAGCGACCTTGCTATTTTCACACTCGCTAAAGTATTTGAAGTACGCGTCTGGTAAGAGATAGTTTCTCTCTTTTTCGGTCTTATCCAGACTATTTTACGAAAAAGGAACTGAGAGAGTTCTCTTTTTAAGTTTTTTTCCAAACTCTATAATCTTGAAAAACCTTCGAGTTTACTATCTCTAGACTCGTTAAACAAACATTGACAGACCCGTGATGGGACCGAACCACTCCTTCTTAGGGTTCGTTAAACATACTCCAAGGGACTCGTCCGAAGGATGAGCTTATATCAACAAGCACATGTGATCCTCTTCAAGCTTGCATAAAAATAAAGAGGTACTTGCCAGAAATGGTGGGGGGAAATTTGGGAAAGGGATATGTTTCATCTTTGTATTGATTGGCAGTAAGTGTCACTCTTGAACATGACACCCCCTGTTCATCATTTGAAGTCAGTTTGGGAAATCCATTTGTCTCTCTTTCGATTGATTACAAGATCATTTCATGTGTCGTCTTTGAGTCAAGCTGCCAAATCATTGGTCGTGTCATTCATATGTTCAAGATAAGTCCACCTAAAACCTATATTGAGTCGGCCATCTGCAGTTGTTCAATCTCTCCGAGTCAGCCTTCCCTGTGTCCAGTTCAATTTGCAAAGTGCTTTGTTTCACCTTCAAACTCTGTTACTCATTTCGTGTCATTGATGGGGGATACATCAAGGCCCTCCTATGATGATTTTTGTTTCGTCAACTTCAGCTCATTATCCGGAATCAAAACTTAGAAATTATTTAGTACCTTGGAGCTTGCATGCCTCAATGGCAAGTTTCCTTGCTTTCGACAGTGGGTTTACATTATTGACCCCTGATCGAGAGATTCCGTCGAATGTTTGACATCAAATCATTTATTCACATTCGATGGATTGTACTATGGTACCTTGGGAGTCATTGACATCAATGCTGATTTCCCTCGCACTTGTTAATGGTTTTATCATTGATCGGTAATCAAGTGGTTTCTACCATGTTCGACTTCAACACATGTAATCACATGGATAGATTCGTACTTTGGGGGATGAGGTTGAAGACCCTGGATATCAGTTTTGTGATCTAGGTTGCGATGGAGTATATATGACTTGCGACACATAGATCCACTGTGTATGTTTCGTGGCTATGTCATCTTGATTTGAATTTTCTCGCATAGATCCACAGTGTATTCAGGTGGCTATGTTATATTTTGACGGCATGGATCCACAGTGTATGATTGGTGGCCATGACCTGTGTCTACAATGGCGTCATTCTATGATCTGAGTATGGGAATGCCTACCTCAGAATTGATATATATGATACTCTGTCGATGCTTGATTGTTTGCAGGTTTCCGATTAGATGTGCTCCTAGTTCTTGACACACACATGCAACTTACAAAGTCTATCGACTGTCACTCGTTCCAATCTCATACTTTCAGGGGCATTCTATTACCCATGATTTTGGTCATCATGATGATGTATTAAGGATGGTGTACTCAAGCTCTTCATTAGAATCTTTTCCTAAGAAAAGTTACCTTCATCTCTCTCCAGAAATTATATTTTTGAGGAAGGTTCGCAGGCTACCTATACATTTGGCTGCGAGAATGTATGATTCTCGTAGGCTACCTTAAGCCAGAGTGCGAGAAGTTCGTACTGTTTCTAACTGCTAGGGTGCGAACACTTTCTAAAGAAGGGAAAAAGGATGAATTCTTGAAGCTTCTAGAAGGGAATATTCTAGAAGGATGAGATGGCATTCGAATGGTTATATAAGTACTGGCTTTCCTGATATCTTGGGATCATTCTTATCTAAGTAACTAATTCATTTCCTCCTATATATTGAGAGGATTCTCATGGAAAAGGTTAGAAGCAAACAAGGTTAAGAAGATATTGGAGAATTTGTGGAAAATTGTGTGAAGGACGGATGCTACAGCAGCTAGAGAACTCCAGCAAGGTTATCAAAGGTGGTTGATTTTTTTCATACAAGTGAGAAAGGGTGTGTGTCAGAGCCAAGGGCCATCAAAAGGAGGTTTGCAACATCAAGGCTCAGGTTGTAAGCTTTTCTTTCTATCAATATAATACAGTAATATGTCCCTTTCCCATAAAGCTAAGTCTACTTTATTGTATAACTCCTTGATCATATACTTAGATTGATTGTTGAATATGTTGAGTTGTCTTCACTTCGATTGGTTTGTATTGTCCTGGTCTTGACTGCACAAGAGCATTGGAGCAAAGATGGAACAACAAAGACCCAAGGAAGCAATCATACGGTACGTTCATGATTCTTGCCTCCTAGTTCATTCAATAATCTAAATCTAGGGAAAGAGTATTATTCTGTCTTGATTTGTTCTAGATCCAGGTGGATCTAGGGAGATCGGTTTGTGTCCGCACTTACGGATTTATCCTATAACACTCTGATTTGGAAAACCTAACCAAAGTTGTTCAAAAACTATCAAATTAAGTTATAGACTTAAAAAGGTCGAATGAAGAAGCTTCCTCAAGAAAGGGGCCCTACAAACCTCCTTTCTGAAATCCTTTTCCTACCGACCGACCTAACCCAACCACCGAAGGCCTAAATCTAGAAAGTTTGCAATGTGCCCTTCAAACAATTCTAGAAGCCCAAGATAACTTGATGCCTCCTGAGATCTCTGAGGAGTTAGTTGAATCAGAGACAGTTCAAGAAGAAGAGTCTTCTCCAAACATTTTTGGACATTTCTCGGATAGCATCTTCCAATCCAACTTTGAGACTGTTCATCCTTATAGCACTAGGAGTAAGACCGCAAACAAACCTTCTACCGAAAACACTACAACTTCACCTCCGAAGCAATCTAAATCAGTTGAGACAAAATAGAGTAATATGAACCCCAACTTAGATTATGATGTTGTTGAAGATCTTAAAAAGTTAAGGGCTAACATTTCTATTTATGAGTTATTGAAGTTTCCGTTTTTGTTACAAAAAATGTTGCAAAATATCTCAGAGAATGGAAAAAATGGTAATTCTAATAGTAACAAGGTTGTGAAAAACAAAGCCCCTCAGGAGACTTCCACTAAAAATAATCATGATCCTCAAGATAAAGGAAGCCTTACTGTTAGTAATGTAAATAATGTAAATAATGTAGATAGAGTAGCTTTAGAAACTACGAGTAAAAAGCCACAAGATACTACTCTTAGCACTCGCAAGAATGTACCCCCTTTTCTGTTAACTTTCGAGATATTTAATAGAAACGTGCACAGTTGTATGATAGACTCAGGAGCGTCATCCAATGTGATGCCTTGGTCTATATGCCAGAAGATTAACGCTGAAGTTGAACCATCGACTCTAAAAATCATACAACTTGATCGGACAAATGTCAATGTTATAGGCGAACTAAAGAATGTGCTTATTAGATTATCGTCTAACCCCAAGGTTCATCAAGTTATTGATATAATTGTTTTGGATATTCCGGAAGTGTATGGTATGTTTTTAAGCAGGGACTGGTCGGAGCAACTACATGGTTATTTCGCAACAGATTGGTCCCATCTATGGCTTCCAGAGAACGGAAAGCCTAATAAAATTAGAGTAAATCGTGAGCACTACCTTAAGTTCACGGTCACTGATCTGAACGATCCCAACGAACCGTATACACCTCCTACTGATTCACCTGAAGTACAAGGAATGGACACCTTCTTCGGAAATTCCGTGGCCGAGGCTTCACCTATCACCAATCCAGAACAAAAGTCCGAGATTTTAGCATATATGCAGCCAACAGCTTCCACGCAACGATCCCATGTACCCAATGCAAATCAAATTTGGTCTTTGTATTTCGACGGATCAAAATCCAAAGAAGGAGCTGGAGTAGGTTGTGTCATTATCGATCCGGCAGGTAACAAAACATTGATAGCATGTAGATTGGAATTTGAATGTACTAACAATACTGTAGAATATGAGGCTTTACTGCAAGGTCTCAGAAAATCTTTGGATATGAACATTCAAAATTTAACCATCTTTGGCGATTCTGAAATAGTGGTTAGACAGGTAAGAGACTCTATCCATTGTCTGTCTCTGCATCTCAAAAGCTACCAGTCTGAGGTATGGAATTTAATGAATAAATTTTTCGCTTTCAATATAAATTCCATTCCTAGGTTGAATAACTCTGAAGCAGATTTATTAGCTAATGTAGCTTCTAAACTTCTTCCTGCAGAAGGCTTGTCCCCAGACGCATTCTCAGTTGAGCTGATGTTCCGACCATCTGTTCCCGACAACATCACGAACTGGAGAGTATTTGACGATGATCAACAGATTAGCAACTTTCTGCACATGGAAGAAACCTTTCAAGGTGCGGTGATAGATGAACGCATGCACGATGACAATTTGCACGATTTTACGGTAATACCTGGTCCGAAAACTCCTGAAGCTCTATCAGATATGGTAAACTCGATCCCAAAATATGTAGTTAGATTAGAGAAGTTTTATTATTTTCAAAATAAATTTAAAAAGACGGTCAACTGTAAAACCAATAGTTCCTCGTTATATTATGAAAAAGTAAATTTAGGAACTAATGAAAATCCTCAGTGCATTAATCTAGGCTTGGGATGTTCTCGACAAGAAAAATCTGCATTCATTAAATTATTTAAAGAATTTAAAGATGTCTTTGCATGGACGTATGATGACCTTAAGACTTTCGATCCTAATATCATACAGCATGTCATCCCGATGAAGCCCCAAACCTTACCCTTCCAACAAAAACTGAGAAAAATGCACCCTAAACTAGAACCGACCATTCAAAAAGAATTGAATAAGCTCCTTAATGCTAAAATATTTTTTCCTGTTAGACACACTCAGTGGGTTTCCAACCTCGTCCCAGTCCGGAAGAAAAATGGGGAAATTTGACTCTGTGTCGATTTTCGAAACCTCAATAGAGCGTCTGATAAAGATAATTATCCTGTCCCACCTATGGAACAGATCCTTCAACAGGTATCTGGTTCCGAGAGGCTATCCTTACTAGATGGTTTCTCTGGATACAACCAAGTCCTGATGTCTCCACCAGACCAACTCAAGACCACCTTCCGTACCCCATGGGGCACTTATGCTTATCGCAAAATGCACTTTGGATTGATTAATGCCAGAGACACTTTTCAAAGAGCAATGGACATTGTTTTTCGAGGCTTAATCAATCAGTCCGTCGTAGTTTACTTAGATGACGTGATCGTATTTTCTAAAAAAAAAAACGATCATCTATCTCACTTACGAGCCGTCCTACTGCGATGTCGTAAATACGGTATCTCCTTGAATCCCAAAAAATCCATCTTTGCAGTAGAACAGGGTAAACTCCTAGGATTCATTGTGTCTAGTGAAAGGATGATTATTGACCCCGAAAGGACTCAAGTCATCGCAAAACTCCCCCCCCCTACATCCAAAAAGTCTATGCAGTCTTTCTTAGGCCAGATTAACTTCGTGACAAGATTTGTCCCTAGCTTCTCTGAAATGGTCTGACCCTTGCAGAACCTAATTAAGAAAGACACCTAATATCACTGGGGGCCCCTAGAAAACCAAGCTTTTGATGCAATAAAGAAGGCTATAATAGACGCTCCGTCTCTCATGAGCCCAGATTTTTCCCAAGACTTTACACTCTACACTTTTGCCTCTGACTGTTCCTATGCTGTCGTCCTAACCCAAAAAAATGCCGAGAACAGCGAAGTACCCATCGCCTTTATGAGCTCCTCTTTCAAAGGCGCTGAACTTAATTACCCAGTGGTAGATCGGCAAGCCTATGTTGTTTTCAAAGCAGTTAAGCACTTCTGGTACTATCTTTTGAAGTCAAGGACGAAATTCATTGTCCCTTACCCAGTCGTGAGGAACTTGTTAGCCCAAAAGGAACTAAGAGAGAAGAGAGCCAACTGGGTCACCTCCTTGCAGGAGTATGACCTAGAAATCACCCCAGCTCAGATTGTGAGAGGCCAAGGGTTATGTAAGTTGGTTGTTGATTCGGAGTCAGGACAGCAAGAAGAAAGTGATACGTCGAACCTAGGGCAAAGCGATCAAAGTCTAATCTGTTGCGCACAAAACCCTATTAGTCCTTGGTATGACGATATAAGGTTTTGTCTTGAACATGGGTCAGCCCCACGTCACCTTGATCCTGCTAAAAGAAGAGCGTTGAGACTGAAGTCTGCCTCCTTTCATCTGATTAATGGTATCCTATTTCGTCAAAGTTTTGACGGCGTACTGATGCGTTGTCTTGAAAAGGACGAAGCAGAGAAGGTCTTGCTCGAGTTGCATGCAGGAGAAGTTGGTGGCCATTTTGGTGGCGACACCACTGCTCATAAGGTTCTAAGATCCAGTTATTACTGGCCCACTCTTTTTAGAGATGCCCATGCCTTGTGTCGAAAATGTATAATCTGTCAGAAAGCATCAGGGTGGTTACAAAAACCATCCTTTCCTTTGCAGCCCATTACGGTAGATTCTCCTTTCCAGCAATGGGGCCTTGATATCATAGGTCCTATCAACCCTCCTTTCTCGCAACAGCACAAGCTTATTATGACAGCCACGGATTATTTTACACGATGGTATGAAGCTGTTGCGCTAAGAACTGTCAACACCAGTCAGGTAATTTCCTTTCTAAACTCGAATATCATCACTCGATTCGGTATCCTTGAATGTTTAGTTTTTGATAATGCTTCTTACTTTTCCTCTCTTGAAATGAGCGAGTTCTCTTTGGAAAAAGGAATTAAGCTGAAGTATTTTGCTAGCTATTACCCCCAGGGCAACGGATTGGCAGAATCAACAAACAAGAACTTGATCAAAATCATCAAGAGAACGGTGGTTGAAAATCACAAGAATTGGCACAATGCACTGCTGAACGCGCTGTGGGCTGATAGGGTAACGCCAAAAGATACTATAGGTAAGTCCCCCTTTTTTCTCGTTTATGGCAGAGAAGCAATTCTGCCACCTCACATTCTTCTTCCTTCACTTCAGTTGTCACAAAAGGTCCAAAAAGAAGATTGTCCCCCTCTAGAAAACCGAATTAATGCTTTGATGAAGCTAGAAGAGGTAAGAACCCAAGCTAAATGAAAGTTAGATCAACATCAACAATTGGTTAAAAGATGGTTCAATTCTAATTCTACTTCTGATAGGAATTTTGAAGTAGGCGATCTCGTCCTGAAATGGGACAAACCACACGAGGGAAAGGGAGAACATACAAAATTTCAAAATCTGTGGCTTGGACCATTTTTAATTGTTGAAAAGTTGGGTCCCAGTTCTTTTCAATTGCAGAATCTTGAAGGGCAGTCAGACACCTACCCGGTGAATGGCCAAGCCTTGAAAAGATACTTTGCTTGATAACTACCCTTGTATATTAGGTATATATTTTTCTTTTGTTTGCTTTTCATTTGCTTTTTAGTTTTTTTTATTTTTCTTTGAGCTTGTCAGTTTGTGTTTTCTTTCTAATACACATACCTGTACACTGATTTATTCAGACAAAGATAAAAGAAATTTCCTTCGCTGAAATAACTTCTGAAAAATTTGTACAAACATCAATGGTATATTGCTGAAGTTTATATCTGTGCTGGAAAAGTCTGTTGTTTGAAAGAAGTTTACTGATGTCGATCTCTGAGTAAAGTTCATCATGATCATCCATTATCTTTTTACGCTGTCCCTTTCCGTAAAGGAATGACTCAGAAGATGTCTCCCTGTCTTAGGAAGTTGTTTTTATAAATAAAACATTTCTGGATTTAAATAAAGGACAGTTCTAAAAAATTATGATGAGGTCTAAAATATATATATATATATATATATATA
>ML784614.1:213472-233994 GCA_009831015.1 Picea engelmannii
GTACATTGTTCATTAAGCACATGAAAGTGGCAGGGGCATTGGTTAACCCAAATGGCACTACCACAAACTCATAGTGACCATACCGTGTCTGGAAAGCGGTTTTATGGATGTCTTCACCCTTAATTCAGACTTGATGGTATCTCAACCTCAAGTCAATCTTCGAGAAAACAGACGCACCTCCCAACTGATCGAATAGATCATCGATCCTGGGCAAGGGGTATTTGTTCTTTATGGTTACTTTATTAAGTTGTATGTAGTCTTCACACAGTCTAAGGGTGCCATCTTTCTTTTTCACAAACAGGATCGGTGCTCCCCATGGGGACACGCTGGGTCGAATATAACCCTTATCCATCATTTCTTTCAATTGCAACTTGAGTTCTACTAACTTAGGTGTGCTCATCCGGTAGGTTGTTCTAGACACCAGCACCGCTCCTAGTGCAAGTTCTATTGAGAAGTCAATGTCTCTTCTCGGAGGTAGACCCGGTATCTCCTCTGGAAACACATCTCGGTATTCTCTCAGGATAGGGTGATCATCAGGGCTTGGGTCTGCACCTTCGGTTGTTTTCAACACCTGTACTGCATATAGGGGACATCCCTTTCGGCAATACTTCCTCATTTGCAATGCTGATATTTGTCTCACCGAGACCGGTTTTCAGATCCCTTGAAGGGTTATCCTTTTTCCTTCTTCGTTCACACACTCTAAGGTTTTATGGTAACAATCTAATTTGACTTTATGGGCGGCCAGCCAATCCATACCAATCAACAGGTCGTACAACCCCAGGGGTAATACATTAAGGGTTGCTTGGGTGGGGAATTTACCCAACATTAACTGGCAGGCTGGTATGGCCTCTACCACCTTTCTTTTGGTGCCAGTGGCTAACTATACTAACAATGGCTTAATTTGTTTTCGTGGTTGTAGCTTACACTTATCAACAGCTTTAGGGGATATATAACTCAAATTTGAACCAGGGTCAAACAAAACAGACACCAGATGGTTGAAAATCATACCTTCTATTTCCACCACTGAAGCTTGGTGGTCAGCTTGGTTATTATCGAAGGCTGCATAGATCTGCGGCACATTCCTTGCCACATCATTGACCGTGGTAGCTTCCTGCATGTTATAAATTTTACAACTATTCTGTTGTCGGTGTGAACAGTCTCTCCAGAGATGCTCTCCTCTGCAATCCCAGCATTCCAGAGGTTTCCTCTTTGGGTTATCAGTCTTTACTGGTATAGGTCCAGAAGTTTTATTTCCGTCCACCGAGGGAAAGTTCTGCTGGAGTACAATCCGAGTCGAAAAGTTCATTTTGTGGTTCTTCTTGTAGTTTTTCAATCCCGAGGATTTGTTCCCCTTTTTCTGAAATCTTGAACTACTCTTCTTTTTCCAGTCTCCATGAGACTCTGCCCGATGTCCATATTGTTCATGACAATATGTTTCCTTTCTTATAGTTTCTTCTAGGGTCTTTGGCTCGTCAAATTCAATTCGGTTCCAGTATTCCTTGGGTAGTCCACTGATGAAGCATTGTGCCTTCACTTTCTCTGCTTTGAGGTAGGGTACATACCTCAGTAAGTCAAGGAATTTGTTGACATACTCCTCCATATTGAGTTGTCCCAGTTTGAGTTCATAAAACTCTTTAGCCTTCTCATCGAAATACCTTTCCGACAAATACTTCTTCCGGAAGTACTTCTTGAATCATTTCCAAGACAGGTCCTCCTCGCGGACCCCTTTAATATTCTTAAGGTCTTCCCACCAGACGGAATCCTTTCCATTCAGATTGAAAGTGGCCACTCGGGCCTTCAGGTTCTCTGAGAAATCATGGACTCTGAAATATTTCTTCAGTCCAAGTAGCCAAGCCTCAGCTTCCTCTCCCTTCTTTATCTCGCCATCGAAGGAGGGAGGTTTAGCCTTTTTGAATTCCTCAAATTTATGACTCTTAGAAGTCTTTTGCTTCTTCTATTTCTTTTGAGAATAGGAACTGGTCCTACTGCTGGAAGATCCTTCTGAATCGCCAGCTTCCTGCTCAGTGGAATCGTCTGGCACTGGTCCTTTACCTCTGGGGTGGACCTTTCTGGATGTGCTTCTCTCAGTGTGGCCACTGACATGATCACAATTCTACGTCTCTGGTTCATGCTGCATTCGTCGTTGTAGGTCGGATAAGCTCTGCAGTAAAACTGCATTAATCTCGGTTTTCTTTTCTTGCTCTTTCATCATTCTTTCATTATCGGCCTTGCAGCTTTGCAATTTGGCCATGAGACTCCTCACCGTCTCAGCTAAGTCTGGAGGGGTTCCTATTGCTCTTCTTTCATCAGACTCTTCGTCCCTATTGTGGGAGCCTTCTCCCACCTCTTGGTGAGTCACCATACTCTGCGTTTGTAGATTCCTGCGGTTGCTCGTCCGCTTGAGTGAAAAGACAAACATTGGATATTGGTCGAGAGTTAAATACTCTTTATAATTTGCACATAATTTCATAACTCTTTCACATGCATACACAGTCAGGTTTTCATATTCCCAGTTTTTAATCCTGGTCAAGATAGTTAAGTCAGGGGGATTACTCCTCATAGGAGTGTTTCGTACGGGGTTTATGCGCGACTGGTGCATGATCCCAATCAGGCCGAGTGTTGTAACCATGCTCTGATACCACTTTGTAACATACCCACTACCAAAAAATCAAAATTTTTTGTTGATTTCTCAATAATGAGAATCCCCGGAGCTTGTAGCGGCAAAAATGCCAGTCCTCGATCCAACAGGTCTTCCATTCACCTACCCGGCTCTCTGCACCTAACTGTGGTCTTTCGTCCCTTTCCGTCGGGGTTTCTGTCTTCAAAATTCCCAACGTGCTTAAATACTCGTTAGCCTTTTAGGCTAATCTCTTCGTTCACATGACCTCCTCTATATGACCTCAGTCATAACTCCCATCGGGGCTATGGGGTTTCTAACGTCAAAATTCACTCACCCCCAAGAGTCGCGATCCTTCGAATCTCCATGCTCTCCCTACGTGTTATCCCTCCAGGCCAAGCCTGTGGTCCACTGCCTCTGTGACCGTGGCCTTACCTCCTTTCGAGGCTACTCCTATCGGAGTTTCAGGGTTTCCAATGTCGTAATTCATGAGTCCTCAGGACTCGCGATTCTCCGATCCCCGATATGCCCCTAGCGTATTGGCTCTCCAGGCTAAGCCCTGGTCAATGTGACCACAACCTTCACAAGACCACAACCTTTAATCCTGTAGGGGTTTCACGCCTTTCAGTGCCACGATGCGCAAGTCCCCTGGACTCTCGATCCTCCGACTCCTGACGCACCTTTACACTGGCTAGCCCTCTTGGCTATACTATGTTCCATGTGACCACTTACCATATGACTGCAGCCGTGTAGCTTCCCGTCGGGATTTCGGGGTTTTCACTGTCAAATGCAACTTACCTTGTGGATCCCCGACTCCTGATATGCCAATACGGAAATGCGCACGACACCTGTCCTCCACTATGACCCACACTCCTGTGACGAATCGGTAAATCATGTATCGGGATATCGCGATTCCCGTTGCACTAGTTCACGGAACTCTCCAAGTCCCAAACCCTGATATGGTAACACCTGTCCTCCACTATCTCCCACTGTGGCCCACACGGCGCTCCCGTCGAGATATCGCGGATCGCGATTCCAATGTGTGGGAGTTTCTTACCTCCGAAAAATCCGATGCCCCGAACTCTGACTCTTCGGGATCTATTGACACGTGTTCCACTCAATGGATGGTTCTGATCTTGTCGATAAATCACAGATCGCGATTTCGTATGACAAGATTTCTTTGTGCTCGGAAACTCTGAATCTCTGATCCCCTGACTTCCGGGATCTCCTGACACGTATCCTCCACAATAGACGATCCTGCGGCTATCGGGATATCGTGGATCACGATGTCAAACTACGAGGGTTTCTTCCCCTCGAAATCCCCGATGCTCTGAACTCCGACCCTTCTGGATCTACTGACACGCATCCTCCAAAATGAACGGTTCAGATCGTGACGGGAAATTGCGTATCGCGATTCCAAGCGGCAATATTTCCTTGCTCTCGCAAACCCCGATTCTCCGATATGCCGATAGATGGCCTCCCTGTTGGGACTCTTCCAGGTGGCGCTCGATCACTACCATGTGTCCTTCCAGATGGACCGCTCCGATCTTGTCGGGGCATCGTGGATCGCGATTCCAAGCGGCAAGATCTCTTCATTTTCGAAATTCCCGATAACTTCAATATCCCGATGACTTTTTAGGGACTTTCCTCAGTTTGCTAGGGCTTAACCCCAGTGTAACTCCTACCAGATCTACGGTTAGCGGGAGTTCTGTTGTTGATCCGATGGCTCTGATGCCGCTTTTGGGAACTCTTCCATAACTTTATGGACATGGAAATCAGCGGTCCGGATGTTCTCAGGGATCAAGGGGATATACGGCCCTAGACTCTTCACTACCCATGAAGGTGGTAAATCCTTTAACGCCCTACCTTCTCCTTCTAATCTAACGGTCGAGGGGAAACTATATATTTCCCGACGATTTCTCATCTGTTGAATCAATATTCCTTCCTTGTGCTGCCATCTAGGGTTTTAAGAGGATCGTTCCTCCTCCTACAGGATTATTAAGATTTACACCTTCAAGTTCATATTCCAGGTCTTGAGTAAACCTTTCCAAGAAGGGAATCTCTACAAGAGATCTATTCCGGGCTTTCCTGGATATGGGTGAGGGGAAGCAACTTCCCGAGAATGGGATGGATTCCTAACATAGTTCAGTATAGGCATAATTAGATTTAGTTTAACAACGTAATTCATGCATGGCTTCCTCTATTATAAGCATATGCCTATTAATCATTATCCAAAACATTGCACAGACATTCTTACATAGGAATCATTTACACTTTCACAGGTCTATGAGCATTTACATATATGTATCATTCTATGAATTTCAAAAGACAATATGTAAACAAAACAATTATCAGAAGTGACTTTAGAACTGAGTGCAACTACTGAGAGGGGTGCTCGTTTCCACCCAATCGTAGGCGTAGCGACTCCTGATGGATTTACCACTAGCCACCCCCGAGTTGAGACCACGATGTTGTCGAGACTACGTCTCTCCGTCTTCCAGTGACCAAGAGCAAAGGTTGCAATCCTTCCCCTCTGCTATCACTCACTCTGTGTAAAAATTTCCAGAGTTCCCCTCGCGTCTGCCCCCTTCCATCGCTTCTTCCATACGCCTTATCCTCTCGCAAGGTTGTGTGTGGCACGATTACCCTCGCACCGATCAGGCCTGACGGCTCTACGGATGGGCAGTTCACCATCCCATCCCTCATCAAGCCGCCCACCTACCAGCCTACGAGTCATTAAATTTGGGGGCCAGCGAGCCGCTTTTGGTTCTCCGGGACAGTGGAGTCCAAATACGGTATTCATTCAGGGTGGAAGTTAATGCCACCTTTTCAGGTGCCTTCCACCGCCATCGTGGTCTCTTTTCTGCACATCCCCTCTCAGCAGTCCTGCAATAAATTCAAAATATTATTCACATTCATTGACCTCTTCCTGCAGGTCCATTTACATCACATATTCATACTTATGAGTTTGCCATAGTCATTGGCCAGTCTAGTTATATTTACAATCTGGGGGAAACAGGGTGTTACACGTTCTCTGAAATATTTTGCAACATTTTTTGTAACAAAAACGGAAACTTCAATAACTCATAAATAGAAATGTTATCCCTTAACTTTTTAAGATCTTCAACAACATCATAATCTAGGTTGGGGTTTACATTGCTATGTTTAGGCTCAGCTGATTTAGATTGCTTGGGAGGCGGAGTTGTAGTGTTTTCGGTAGAAGGTTTGTTTGCAGTCTTACTCCTGGTATTATAAGGATGAACTGTCTCGAAGTTGGCTTGAAAGATGCTATCCGAGAAATGTCCAAAAATGTTTGGAGAAGACTCTTCTTCTTGGACTGTTTCTTGTTCAACTACCTCCTCAGGAATCTCAGGAGGCATCAAGTTATCCTGGGCTTCTAGAATTGTTTAAAGGGCACATTGCAAACTTTCTAGATTTAGGCCTTCTATGGTTGGATTAGGTCGGTTGGTAGGAAAAGGCTTTCGAAACGGGGGCTTGTAAGGAACTTTGCTTGAGGAAGCTTCTTCAGTCGACCTTTTTAATTCTATAACTTGATTTGACAGTTTTTGAACAACTTTAGTTAAGTTTTCTAAATCAGAGTTTTCAGTTTGTGTTTTACTTTGAGTGGGTCTGGGGAGGATTTCAATATTCTTTTTGGAAGAAGAACTAGTCTCGGTTTCGTTTCTAGTAGAGTCTTTAAGACTAAGTATATCTTTTTCGATCTGGCTAGCCTCCTCGAAGGCTTCTAACAACGTGTCTTTCTTAGATCGTTTAACCCAAATAGCTATACTTTGATGCAAGGCTTTAGTGTAGTATGCTATTATAAGACTTTCAGAAGGCATGGAATCCGTAGGGATTCGGTTTTTAAGTGTTAAGAATATTTGATTAAAGTCTTTAACTTTTTCTTTTGGGTTCATTCTTAATCTAGAAAGGTCCATGACTAGGACTTCCAGAGGCTTACCATCTCTGAACTTTTCCAAAAATAATGACTCAAACTTTTCCCAAGACACGATGGGATGGGGTTGTTGGGCAAAGTACCATGTTGATGCATTACCCTCGAAAGTATAAGGGAACAACCTACAGACAACGTCTTCGTGTTTGACATTGCGGAGTCTTATGGCTAACATAAACTTTTTAATATGATCTTCAGCAATCTATTTTGAGTCAGGGTCAAACTTTGGAAGCCATTTCTCTGGGTGCTTAGGTAAAGGGTGTTGAGCTCTAGGTACGGCTACAGCATCCTGATCAAGCCAGGGTCTAGCAGGGTTGTTCTGATTTTCCATTGGGGTAGTGGGTGTGGAAGGCTGAGAAGGGGAATTGCCTTCGTCAGAGGAATCTCCTCCAGAAGAGGAAGGAGATGATGGAGGAGGTGAAGGAGGTATCCCAGATCCTCCTGCAGTAGGATTTAAGATTGGATCTGAGGGATTCACAGTGAGGTTAGTGTCACCTAATTGTTCTCTGATATCAGAGAAGTCCAAAGGTTGACCCCATGGACGGTTTGGTTGCCTCAAACGGGCTAAGGCACTATGCATTTTAATAAGAGATTGACGAACAATCTCTTGTATGTCACCACCTGTAGGATAAGGGGTTGCTGGCTCAACTGTGATCTGTGGATCGTCGGTTGAAGTAGTTGTTGTTTGAGGGGGAATATTATCGTTTGAATGGTTTCTAGTCACTATAGGTGAGCGATTAGGGGGGGGGAGGAGTCTTGTGACCGCCTCGTGCCATTAATTAAGTTCAGGCCCTCCTTCTAGCGCCATTTGTTGATGGGAGAAATCGATCGTCCGCCAACTGAGAGAGTGGAACCGGTCCGGGGTTGTCTAATAACCCAATCCGTTTGGTATGAACCACCCTGACGGGTTTAGTGGCTCCGTTAGCCGATCTAAGGTCCTAAGAAAACAAAAAGAAAACTAATCTAAACTAACTAATCTAACAAAAACTAAATAAAACAAACTAATAAACTAATCTAACTAAAACTAACTATTAAACTAAACTAAAACTAATTACTAAAACAAACTAAACTAATCTAACTATTCTATATATATAATCTACTAATTAATACTATACTAACTCTAACTAATTAACTATCTAACTATTAACTGAAATATAACTTATTCACAAAATGTACAATATCTACAATTTACAGATTTAAATAAAACCTGAAAAACTCATTGATTTTCTGCCCTAAGACAGCGAAAGATATTTTTGTTGATTTTATAATTTTATGGACAGAAATAAAATAGAAAAATGACTTAAACTAAATCACTAATATACTAATTCTAAATATACATCTAACTACTAATATAATACTAACAAATTAACAAAAATAAAATACAAAGTAACCTGGAGAAATGCTCCAGATTTGTCCTGTGTATGATGATTGTGCTAGCTGATCAGAGGGAGGAAACCCGCACCTAATTATCCAGGAGCCTCTCATAAACGATAGTTGCAGTGCTCTTAAAGTGTGTTTACAGGACAAACAAGACATAAAAATCACAACAATCATATAATTTATAAATCTCAACAATTAGATAAATCTGTATGTGAAGACTTATACTAAATAATTCAATTGATGAAGAAGAGAAATTTGTCTTTCATAAATTGAACCAAGTAATTGTTGTGTTTTTAAATGTTGAAAGAAATCAGACATGGATCATATTAATTAATTCATATCATTTTGCAAAAAACTATGATAGCTAAAGTAGTCAATAATCAAATGCAAATTGATAAGCATAAACTTGAAACAAAACATTGATATTATGAAAAGCGAAAGTTGTAGAAGAACATCAAATTTTGTCTCAGTTTGTATTAGGAATCCATAGCCTGGTTCTCCCACAAGTGAGGATGATCCTTATTAAAAAAATAATAAGTATTTATAAGTTTTCCACAGGGTAAAACCTCCCTGTGGAAGTTATCAAAACTGTTTACATAAATCTGGGAAGATATCCCAATATTAACTAAACTAGGAAACTACAATAAAACTAAACACACAAATATCCCCTAGCCTGCCCAATTTGTCCCATGCAATTCGAATTTACCTGAAAAGGACCAAAAATGAACAAGTTAGAAGGATTCTTTATTAATAAAATGATAAAAATCTAATCCTATAGACTAGCTACAGAATCTTGTGATTCTGTAGCTGGTCTAAATAAGACACAGAATCAGCATTAAAATCGATTGAAAATCTTTTTAAGAATCAAATTCAATTAACAACCAATAGCTATTTGAAAATGAATCATTTAATTTGAAAATGTTATACCATTCGAAATCAAACAGGATCCAAATCAATTGAAAGACTACAGAGATAGGTGTACTCCGTTTTGTTTGTTACCACAAAGTCGGGTGACAAAAAAATATATGGAACAGTAATGCAATTGTTTCATATCAACTCGAAATCAACATAGTCAAAACAAATCGCAAGAAATGGTTACGTTGCCTCATCAACAGGAGATATGAATCTGACAAAACGTTATAACACAGCAAACGATTCATGCCACGAATAGAGCAATTCAAACCGACGCGAAAATCAATTCAAATAAAATCATAACAAGATCGATTGATTGGCAACAGAATTCGTAATATGTTATTGCAAATTGAGCAAGCAGGATCAAAATCGTTTATTTGACAATGAATTATAATCGGATTTGACAAAAATCATGAATATTGATCAATTTGTTTTTTTTTTTACAAATCAAACGGAGCAGCAATTAAAACACGAATCCAGCTCATATAACAATCTTGCCAACTCAAAATATGGGATAATCCAATCGGAATTGGAGGAAATCGAACAGAAAAGGTTTTAACATAGTCATTACGAATCCAAAACCGTTCGACGATTCGGGTGCATTTGCACAGGCTTAACTGAGATCATTGTTTTCATACGAAACAGAGCAGCTCCTTCCAAAATTGAAACCGAGCAGAATTGTATTCCTATTCTGAGAAGATTACATGACATATCAAAAAATCGTAACAATCAAACATTATTGAAATTGCTTTCCAATCGCAGCATATGAACCATAACGAAATCAAATCCAAACACGATCATATTCTAAATTAAGCATGAAAAACCTCCTATTTGGAGTAGATGCAAAACGAATTCAATTAAAAGTAAACCATCAGTTTCGTTAACTTAATAAAATCAAATCCAATTGAAAATCATTCAAATGTTGATAAAATCTATCGGTGACTAAACTAGGAATGATTAAATCATGTGTCAAAACGAAAATCCATTATTCTTAGCAAAGAGAAACAATGTACAGGATGAACACCGAATGACAGAGGTATTTGAATGAGAGGCAGAGCTATTTAAAAACAGAATTCAAATCATTATATTAACCTTGATCACTCACAAAACTAAAACAATATCAAAATTCATACCTGTATCGTTGGATCACGACAATTTGGAGTTGATAACGGTTGTGGTCGATTCAACATTCTTGAAAAGGATGGATCCAGTCGTCTTCTGCTTCTTATCAGCTGCTTGGAGTTGGTCTCTTTGGCTAGTCAACACTACAACTTGATTTTCCAGTGATTGGATTTTAGATTGGAGTAGGGGAACATCAATGTAGTATCGTTCCAACCACGAATCGCATTGGTCACAGGACGGCTGTGTGGGTTTTGAAAGAGCAGGCGAGGGTTTGGATATATGGCTGAGGGTTTCCTTAGGCAATTTGATACCAGGGTAGCTAGGATCGTTCCTTAGAAAAGGGGGAAGATTCGTCACGAAATCATAAGATGGTTCGGGGCACAAACCCTGTGAGTAAGGGTACTCGCTAGCTAGAAAACGTTCTATATCAGAATATGAATCCTCACTAAGGAAAATAGGCTTTGACTCAGCAGAGGGTTTAGGTTTTTTCCTTTCCATTCTTGAAATAAGTCGAGTGTTCCTTTTACCCTTGGTATTAGCAGTAGGGTTTTCCTTGGGCTTTTTGCTTACAGGCTTTTTAATAGTATCGGCCTTCTCAATTCCAACGTCTGGTAAGTCAATAGGAGGGTCGACCGAAGTCTTAGGAGAGGGCAACAGGATATGGAAGGGCACAGGTGGCTGAACATTAGTTTCAGTTATCATAGGCTTGTCAACCTGTATAGGGTCTGTGTCCTCGAAACCATTTCGAGAAACAAAATCTCTCCAACTATCACCGTGTAAACTCAAAAGATAAACAACGATAAGCTTAATGAGTCCATGGTGGAACAGGCTACTGTCACCCTTCTCTTTTTTAAACCTTTTCGACATTTTATATAGGCTGCGTTGAATGTAGAAAGGCATATTCAACGAGTATCCCATAAAATTCATTAGCAAACGCAGGTGGTAGAGAAACACAAGTCCATATCAACCTTCACAGGTCACGAATTGTTTGACTACCATCAAAGTATCGTGCCATCGTGGTTTAAGTGTAGAGATGGGCATACCTCTGTCACAAGAGGTGACTTTGCGCGAGACGAATAGCAGTGTCCAAGGCACCTCTTCGACCTTAGAATTTTTTGAACCAACATTGTCCCGAGGAGGGTAACCCTGTAGCAGAGTTGATAAATTTCTCATCGATTTCCAACTGGATGTCACCCACCTTGGCTCTACAGCCATCGAAAGTCAAAGCGAACTGTTGTGCAACACAGAGATTAAAACCCTCGAATCACTGTATGAAGGTGAGTCATTCGTTTTCCTCCAAGTCTCTGTGGGCATTGTCAAACATTAACAAGGCTTGGTTGCCGTTCGGCTCGATTCTCATGACCGGTGCCATGGAGCCGAGCACACGGTAAGTCCAGGGTTTGGATCATAGCATTCGCAGGAGAAAAATTCACAAAGGGTTTTTTCGGGCTAACAGAGGTGAACGAGGATAAGGGCTAGGCATAAATGTTAGCGTGCGAAGGTGGTGGATCTTATCTCTTCCATGCAAAATATTTATTGCCAATAGTACCACCACCGACGTTCATAGCTATTCTACCCATTATGGCATAGTTCAACAATCATGTCACTTGGCTGACCAATGAAACCAATAGTAAATGTATACACCAACGCGTGCAATCAACCATAGTTGTAAACCATTAACCAAACAATTTGAAACCAATATCAAATATTTAACCATGCGACAATGTATCTGCTATCAGCTCAAATCAATAGTTTAACCAATGTGTCGAATGGTGTTCATAAAATCAACATACCAATAGTTATGAAAACATAAACATAGGCATTGTATTAAAAAGATATATATGAAATATTTAACCATAACACCTATGTATTTTCATAAAACCAAAGGTCATATAAATCCAAGAGCCAATGTATTTCAAATTCAATGAAACCAAGTCACAAAATCAATCGAAGCATGAGTACTGATCAAAAGATCTTTCCAATTGGATAATGATAAGTGCAATGTAAGCGCAATAGACATTTTGACAAGAAGGATCATGACAGTTCAAATAATGAATTAAATGCGACTTCGAAAGACTAAGTTTTCACGTTTACAGTCGTGAAAACAAAACGAAGATAAATGTGCAAATGTCGCAAAAAAAAAAAAGAATGTCGTCTACTTGAGAATTGCGATGAAAAATTGATGTTTGCAAAACATTGGTGTAGGCAGCTTATAAGACAGTGGAAAAATGTGGGTTGGCTGCCAACAAGTATCTAACTTGAACGTTTCTTGTCATATGATATTTATATCTTCCGAGTCCACTTCGAAGTCGACGTCTTGTTACCCATGACTTCTTTTTCCTGATGTTTCCTCTTAGTCAGAGGTTGTTTTGTTGGTGCACTTGCTTCCATGTCTAGATTTGGGACAAATGGTATTGTATATAGGTTATCTTCTCTTTTCCTTTTATTCTATATCTGTCAAGGGTGTTAAGATGGTTGAATTCTTGCTCAGTACCTTTGGTGGGATCGATGCTTCAAATCCCAGTTGTCTGTCGAGGTCCTAAAATATTTGGAACTTGGTCGATTGATATTCTAGTTCTTCTGGCACCGCCCCCCCACTAAATCCACACAAGATCTTGGTGTAGTTGAGGCTTAATTGAATATGGGAACTTGGTGGTAATGCCCGTCGAACTTTCTACTCCACTTGTGGGAGACTTTATTTAAATGATTTACCCAACACATAAACATTACCTCGGTTGGGGGAGAATATGATGATCCAACTGCTCCTGGTGCAAAAGTTGCATAGTTGTTCATATTCGAGGTCTATTTTAGGGTAAATGCATGCTCCTTGACTGGGCCGACTTGACTCATGGTGAGTTTTGATGCGCAATGGGAAGACCTGAGGTTCAACATTAATTAACCAACAAAACCATAGTATATTGTCCCTTTTATCATCACCCACGAGCGGGTGAATTCTCACCCGAGATATCTATGGGGACTGCAGGAACTGATTTTTCACGGTCATGAAGGGATGGGAGGCATTCATTCTTACCAACCTACTTTAACATTCATTCATTATACCATTCATCATATGCACAGAACCATTAGATAACATATTCATAACAACCATTCATTCATTATGTGTGCACAATAAATAGAACAGTAAAGAAACACATCACATCATAACACAAAGACACCATATTTTAACGTGGTTCACCTAATATGGGCTACGTCCACAACGACAGGCTTCTTATGTTATCATTCATATTCATCCCTTACAAAATGTGCACATTGCGCTCATACATGATATCTTAGTTCTACCCAAAATGCCCTTATCGTTCACGCATACAGTGCACACTTAGGTCATTCTCACTCTCAAGCTCCTCCAAGACTTAGAACCCCTTTACCACAAAAACCCTTTACATATTTATACTTTTACAATACGGCTTATCCCGTTACAAAATAGACCAAAATGTCTAACTATTTCTAACTAACTTTCTCCTTTCGCCTGCACTGCTCCTAAAAATGCGTTAACTACCTTCCTTTCTTCCTCCCACGCATCTCCTTAGCCTAATTGCCACATGATTTTCTCCTGCACGATTCACAAAACTGGTCCCAAAATGTCCTTCTCAAACAGTCAGCCAGATCATGAGTGATGGGACTTTTATGACCCACCCATTCTCTTGAAAGTCCTTGCATTTTCTTTTGATCAATGTAGTTAAGTGCTCTTCTCAGTCAAATTGTGCCCCTGACTCAAGGATTCAGTCGATTGGCTCCAACATTGTGACCTTCAAGTCTAAAGATTGACCTACATTTGTAAATCATAATGCGACTATAATGCAGGTCCATTTTGCGGGGAGGAATTTTTGGCTCAACCAAGGAATCTGCTACTTTTCCTCTCATGCTTGGCATGTCTATGATTTCATGTTGATCGGATAGATATTTTTGAATTTCGAGAGTCATATGTACAACGTCAAATTCAATGCGCAGATTGTTTGGTTGCATTGGTGTAAACAACAGTCATGCAAAGTTGTATGCCTTGTCCATATTTATAGGCAGGAGATGGATTGGGGACTTTAATTCGTCTAGCAAGGTCATTAATTTGCATGCCTCAGTCATAATGTCGGGTGTAATTACTTGTTTGTGTGAGGGGACATATGTGTCAACAACAGCATGAAAGTTGAACTTGTCTTGTTGATCATTAATTGTATTAATGGACTCCCCTAGATTATTTGTTTCAACTGAGTCGGGTTTGTTTTCTAGGGGAATATGCCTGACTTGGTCAACTTTCATTGCTTGTATAGCCTGGTCATTTTCGTTCTTCTAGTGAGTCGAGGACCTTCAATCACTTATTTTATCAACTTGATTAGTGTTTGTCATTTTGAAGGCATGCTTTATTTGTTGATTTACTTGATTATGGTCACACTCACTTGAGATATTATTGTTGATTAAGGTTGGTTGTAATTGATGTCAACCCTTGAAGAAAGCCCTGTAGCACAAAGGTTGGGTAATGGACCCAAGATTTTTTGATGTAAATATAACTTGTTATTGTCTTTTCATGGTTGATAATAAGTATAAATGGATGAACTCCAAAGTGGTCCCCTTATGGTGAAATCCCTGACGGGAAGACGCTTTGCGGATTGAGTTATCCTAGAAGTATGGTTAAAGAACCCATGTTTATTTGTGGAATAATGAGATGAAGGTCAGTGAATTATTCATTGGAAATATCCTAGATGGATAGTACTTGTCATGCCATTTCCAGTGGTATGTGTAACTTCACATAACTCCTCACGGTTAGAGAGTTATGGCCATGAGAAGTTGAAGAACCCAGGTTTGGGTAATGGACCCAAGTTTTTTTTATGGATAATGGTATGAGTTTTGATATATTTTCAAGTGATACTATTCTATATGAATGTTACATGTCATTCCATTTCTGGTGGTATGTGGAATGTCACATAACTCCTCATGGTTTGAGATTTATGGCCTTGCGAAATTGGAGGACACTCTTATGTCATCTAGAAGCCCCAAAAGGTCAAAATAGTCAAAGTGGTTTAAGAGATTTTAGAAGTTAAATAATAAAGTGAATTTATGAGTGTATTATAATTCAAATTGAATACAAAATATATTATTTAAATAATAAATAATAAATTTAATGGAGAAATTATAAGTTGGTTAACCCTAAAATAAGGAAAGTGGGCAAAGTGACCTAGAAGTGTTTTTAAGGAAGCTACTTGGAGAGTATAAATAAGAGGCAAGGCTCTCTCATTTTAGATCCACTTGAGCATATTGAATACATATAGGTGTCTGAGGCAACCAAAGGATATTTGAGCCTAATTTGTGATGGAAGGTGAAGAAAAGAAGGTCATCAAGGAAGGATAAATTCTTTTGATAATGCTTTCTAAGGTATGTTATTTACAGGTAATCTCACCATTTTTGTAATAACTTTTTTTATAGAATGATTTAGACCTTTAAATTTATATTCCATTGAGGAAACATATCCAAGTATTTGTGGTAAAAAATTTATCTTGTGGATCGTTGTATTTCTTGAGTTACACTCCGTGGAAAATAGGGTTTGTGGGTAGTCCTGAAACTAGTCAAAAACAGGTGTTTCGGGTAAAAACGTCATAACTTCTTCATAACAGATCCAAATTAAGAAAGAAAAAATGTGTTGGTTAGAGTACAATATTTAGTATATTTTGAACATTTTCATATTGATTAAACAAATATTCCATGCAGGGCACGCTCTACAAGGTCGATCTCTAGAATAAGCCAGAATTCAGCAAGATATGTCATTTTTCCTATAACTACTTTTCTGAGAGGTTCCAAGTAGTGAAACCTAGATTAATTGCATAAAACACACTGAAGTACATTGTATATAAGTTTTAGATATTTATTCATTACAGGTACAAAGTTATGATTATTTCAAGTTAGGGTTGTTGACTAATCTGAAACTAGTCATGTGAGACTAAAGAAAAGTTTGATATAAATGCTAGTCTCTTATTGTTTAAAGTTAAGAAAGGTTTGCAGGTATGTGATCATATACACCAGGTCTATTACAGAGTTATAAATCATATTTGGATGATGAAATTGATGAGGGATTTTGGTTGAGGTACAAGTTGGGTACATGGTTGAGACAAGTAGTTGATGAGTTGGCACATACATGAGGTGTATAGTTGATGATGTTGGTACATATTGATGAGTAATAGTTGATGAGTATTTGACACATGATTGGTACATACTTGGTACATGGTTGGTTGCACTTGTTTATGGTACAGGTTGATTACAGATTGTTTGGTATAGGTTGGTGCATGGTTGATGCACTTGTTTATGGTACAGGTTGATTACAGGTTGAGGTACAAGTTGATGCATGGTTGATGCATGGTTCAGCTTTATTGGTACAGGTTTATAGTGGTATATCTCATAGTGATAGTGTGACATTGGTTCCATCATTCTACTTCTACTTCAGGGCGGTTGGACGGGGCAAGGACAGGTGGTTGTAGCCACCTTCCAGTTGTATCCGGAGAACATAGGGGGTTGTAGCCCCCTTCTTGTTGTAGCCAGGGAATTGGGGAGTTGGAGATTCCCTCAGGTTGTAGCCTAAGAAACTAGAGGGTTGGAGCCTCCTTCCAGTTGCAGCTGGGAAACAAAGGAAGTTGGTGCTTCCAATGAATGTAATTCTTCAAGACATATAAGAAAAAGAGTTATGTGGTTTTCTCCCAATTTGGGTTTCCATGTAAAACACTAGTGTACTTTGTATGTGTGTGAGTGTTCATTTATTATTGCTCATTATTGGATAATAATTCTACATTGATATAACACTTGGATTATTTGAAGAAAAAGGATTATAATTACGCTATTACCAATTCACCCCCCCTCTCAGTAATCCAACAATTGGTATCAGAGCAGGTTCCTTCAGAAATCAGTTTAACCACTGAAAGGTAGATCATGGAGAGTACAAACTTGTATAAAAATGGAATACCACAGTTTGATGGACAAAAGTATGTTTTTTGGAGCATAAGGATGAAGACATATATACAGGCACAGGGATTTCAAGTTTGGCAATCAATTGTATATGGATACATAGCACCAGCAATTCCACCAACAAATGACAAAGCAGTGAAACTCGGTGAGAACAATTCCAAATCCAAAAATGCACTTTTGAATGGTCTTAGTGATACGGTATTCACCAAAGTTGCACATTGTAAATCCACTAAAGAGATTTGGGACAAGCTTTGAAATATTTATGAAGGATATACAAAAGTCAAAGAAGTAAGGATTCAAACTTACAGAGGTTAGTTCGAACAACTAAAAATGAAGGAAGATGAGAATATTGCAGCCTACTTCTTATGAGTCGATGAAACAGTGAATTCAATCATAGGATTGGGAGAAGAAATCGAAGAATCTGCCATTGTTCAAAGGGTACTAAGATATCTTCCTATAAGTTTTAACCCTAAGATATCATCACTAGAAGAAAGATCGGATCTAAACTCAATAAGCATGGATGAACTGCATGGAATCTTCACAGCATATGAAATGAGAAGTGAACAGGAAAATCCAAATGTAAAAGAAGCCTCCTTCAAAGCATCCAAAAGATCAAAGTAAAAGAAAAAGGAACAAGAAGAATATAGCAGCAACAATGACGTCTCAGAAGATGATGAAGAAGTGGCCAACTTTGTCAAAAGACTGAACAAGGGAACCAATGGTAGGTATAGAGGTAAGCTTCCTTTAATTTGTTTTAATTATGATGGTATTGGTTATTTTTCTAACAAATGTCCTCATAATAAAAAGAGAAATGATGAAGGTTACTCAAAAGGCAAACACACATATAAAGGCAAAAGAACTACAAAGAAAGTTTTCAAGAAAATCTTATGCACCAAAGAAGACATCTCATCATCAGATGAAGATGAAGATGAAGTCAGTGACAGAGAGACAGGAAGAGTTCTATTCATGGCAGTAAAAGACTCTGACAAAGAAGACTCTGAAGAATAATATGAAGAAGTCGAAGAAGAAATTGAAGAATCAGAAGTTGACTATCGAGAAGAATTAATGTGTGCCATAGAAGTTATTAGAAGAGAAAAGAAGAAAAACAATAAACTACAAGCAAAACTAGACAAGAAAAAGGATACTCAAGAACTAGAACAAATGATCACAAAATTGAAGGTTCAAATAGAACAAGATAAAATAATTGATGAAGCACTCAAAGAAAAGCTATAAGAAAAGGACGGGATCATTGGAAACTTGGAAGCAGAGATTATCGCACTAAGAAAGGATATTCAAAAGAAAAATATGCAGAATAGCTCAAAAGTTTTGGATGACATTATCAGTAGTAAAAAATCTCATCTTGACAAGTCCGGACTTGGATACAATCAGACAGAAAAGGGATCAATATCCAAAACAACAGAGCAAGAAACATATTCAAAAAGTTATGCAGAAACAATCAAAGGGGATAGGAAGATTACAGGGACACTCCTCCACCAAGAAGATTCAAATTTCAGAATCAACAACAGACAGATAGGCCTCAAGAAGAAGAAGGATTCATAAGAGCACCTCCTTTCAGAAGATCTTCAACTCCCAGGTATCAAACTATATTTTTTGGTTTATGTTATGCATGTAATAATTTTGGACATAAAGTTGTGAATTACAGATCTAAAAATAGGAACAATAACAACTTTGAGAGTCATACACAAAGGGGTTATTCAAGAAGACCTAGTGAAACACAGAGAAGAAGTTAAAACGGGTTTGAATCTTTGAGAACTGAAGTGGAATGTTAAAAATGTAACAATTTTGGACATGTGGTGAAAGATTGCATAATGATAGCCCTTCCTAAAGAACCTCAATAGAATAACAACAGTCACAGACAGGAACCGCAGAAAATGAAATGGATAAGAAAGAAATATCAGTATAGCAATGAAGAATGCACAATTTCTCTAATAGCTAAGCAGAAGAAACATGGTTGGTATGTTGACAGTGGATGTTCAAAACACATGACAGGTGATAGAGACAATTTTCTTACATTACGAAAGGAAAGACATGGATCGGTCTCCTTCAGAAATGATGATTCAGCCAAAATCATTGGAAAAGGCACATTCTGAATTGGGAACAAGAATGAAAAGGAAGAAAATGTTCTACTAGTAGAAGATGTGAAACATAATATTCTAAGTGTGAGTCAAATGTGTGACCAAGGTCATAAAGTTACTTTTGATTCACAAAAGTGTGAGATAAGAAAAGAAGGTTCAGGGAAATTGGTCGCTCCAGCTGCAAGAACTTCAAGCAACATATATGTGTTAAGTGAAATTGGAAATGAAAGTGTTGTCTAGGAAAGGAAGAGGAAAGTTGGCTATGGCACAGAAGAATGGGGAAAATACATTTTGATAACCTTTTCAAAGTCAGCAAAATAGAAGCAGTCAAAGAAATGCCCCAAATCATGAAACCAACCAACACTTTATGCAAGCATTGTCAACAAGGAAAGTAAACAAAGACAAAGTTTAAATCAAAGGAATATTCAACGACAAGACCACTAGAAATTGTGCATATTGATCTAGTTGGAGCAACTAAAACAAAGGGCTTAACAGGTGAGAAATACTTCATGTTATTAGTTGATGATTATACAAGAATGACTGCAGTTTGCTTTATCAAGAATAAGTCAGAAGATTTTGAAAACTTCAAGATCTACAAGGAAATGGTTGAAAATGAAATGGGTTCAAAAGTCAAATTCTTGAGATCTGATAATGGAGGAGAGTTCACTTCAAAGGAATTTATGGAATATTGCAGCAATCATGGAATAAAAAGGAAATTCTTCGTTGCTAGGACACCTCAACAGAATGGAGTTGTTGAAAGAAAGAACAGGACAGTACAGGAAATGGCTCGAACAATGTTAATGTATTCGAAACTGACAGATATTTTTTGGACACAGACAGTTCATACAACAGTTCACATTCAAAACAGAGTAATGCTCAGAAAAAACACTGACAAAACTCCTTACGAACTATGGAAAGGAAGACCAGCAAATGTAAAGCACTTCAGAGTTTTTGGAAGAAAATGTTATATCAAAAGAGAAGATGGAAGAATGGGAAAGTTTGACTCTTGTGTGGACAAAGGAGGACTTGTTGGTTACTCAAGTACAAGGAAAGCATACAAGTGTTACAATCTAAGATTGAAAAAAATTGTGGAAAGCATCAACGTAACAATTGATGAAACAGGCAGACCAGAATCAAAGGAAGAAAATGAATCAATGAAACAACCCTTAGAAGAAGAAGCATAAGATGAAAAAGAAGTAGAAGTGACGCGACCTGCCCTCAATGACACTGTCGCATCCACCAGGACCTTCAATTTCTATAGCCCAGAGGGTTCAAGTCCCCTCGGTATTCACTTCTGATAATTCTTACCCACAGGAAATACTACCGTGTGACTCTTCACCGGTTTGTCGGAAGGTCGGACTTCGTGACTTCGCTAATCCCTCAACAGAGAACAGGGCTCCCCGCTCCCGAGAAGCGAAACTCTTGGCCAAGGTTGACTTTTCCTTTGGTATGTCGGGACCTCGTGCTATCGCGACTCGCGATT